>CM042398.1:31735449-31785449 GCA_023634145.1 Thymallus thymallus | reverse complement strand
TATTTGTCTGGTACTGGTACTTCCTGTATATAGCTTCATTCTCGTGTATTTGTCTGGTACTGGTACTTCCTGTATATAGCTCCATTCTCGTGTATTTGTCTGGTACTGGTACACCCTGTATATAGCTCCATTCTCGTGTATTTGTCTAGTACTGGTACTTCCTGTATGTAGCTCCATTCTCGTGTATTTGTCTGGTACTGGTACTCCCTGTATATAGCTCCATTCTCGTGTCTTTTATTTACTGGTACTTCCTGTATATAGCTCCATTCTCGTGTATTTGTCTGGTACTGGTACTCCCTGTATATAGCTCCATTCTCGTGTATTTGTCTGGTACTGGTACTCCCTGTATATAGCTCCATTCTCATGTATTTTATTTACTGGTACTTCCTGTATATAGCTCCATTCTCGTGTATTTGTCTGGTACTGGTACTCCCTGTATATAGCTCCATTCTTGTGTATTTTATTTACTGGTACTTCCTGTATATAGCTCCATTCTCGTGTATTTGTCTGGTACTGGTACTTCCTGTATATAGCTCCATTCTCGTGTATTTATCTGGGACTGGTACTTCCTGTCTATAGCTTGATTTGATTATTTTTAGTGTTTTTATTTTCTGTATTATTTTTTTAACTCTGCATTGTTAGCAAACACCTGCCGATGCCAACACCTGTCCCATACACATGTGTAGGCTATTTAAACGTCCTGGGTCCAATATTACTCAAACACACTACATTATATCTGCTCCACTCGTTTTATTTCGGTTGTTTATTCCCATTGCGCAGAGAGAGAGAACGTTGGGTATCGGTATGGAGACGGAAGACCCCCACTTTTCTAATGTCGCGACTGCCTGCTTCGCTCTGCTCTCCGGTTGGACCGCCGCTGCGGAGGGCTGGCGTTAGGTTGCATCTGGCAGCAGTAGACCGACAGAGACAATAGGGCAAGTCAGGCTGACATAGGTACTGACGAAGCAGACAGAAGCACCAGCAAGGTGATATTGTGCGACGCTGTGCATGTCGGCAACAAAGCGTTGAATCTGCCCTATTCAGAGATACGAGTTTGCATAGGAAATCAGACCAGTCCTGTTTACACCGTTACACAATTCAAGTTTGGGCTGAACGGAATGACAGCTCCGGTTATTGCATGCAGCGCAATCTGAAAGGTAAGAGACATTGATAACAATGAATCATCATTGTTGGTTGGATGATTACAATTTCAATCAATTTATCACTGCTTTTATTTGGATGTTATAGACCTGTTTTGCTTATTGATTTTCCTTGCATTGCAAAATGTTTCATACATATTCATTATTCCTGCTGGTCTGTTTTCATCTCATACTGGGTTGTTTACAAGCAAGTCGAGTTGCTTTAAATAGATAGCTAGATAGATAGCTAGATAGATAGATAGATAGATAGATAGATAGATAGATAGATAGATAGATAGATAGATAGATAGATAGATAGATAGATAGATAGATAGATAGATAGATAGATAGATAGATAGATACTTTTTTGATCCCAGAGGGGGACATTTCTTTGTCAAGCAGCTACAACAAAACATAGGGCAGGTGCAAAATGCCAGAACGAAAATACACAAAAGACAGATACACGGTACATGATACATAGAGCGCCAGTATGAAAAAGTATAGAAATACAAGATATCTGGAGTGCAAAAAAGCTATAAAAAGACATTGCATAGTATGAGTGGTTGGCTGAATATGTACACTATACATTGGTGGATGTTGGATGGTTAACTATACTATACAGGTCGATGGCAGAGAAATACTTCAATAGCTAAAAATGCATATGATATGAGCGAGGGTAATAATAGTTTACTTAATAGACAGACTGGTTAAATGAACAGGTAAGTGAATATTTTGCATGGTTACATAAACTGTACAGGTAAATGACAGGAAGAGATACTTAAATAGCTAAATGTGTGTATGATATAATTTGGGGTAATAATAGTAGTTCCCTTCAAATACAGTCCTTAGTGCGCAGGGTTTAATTACAGACAACTGCACGTATTGCACATTCGATATACTGAAAGCAATTAAAAAAAGATACAACTGACAGGATACTAATATGCATTCCTGAGTGAATGACTACATAAGTTAAGTCCAAGAATTACTTACAATATTGCACGTGATATGATATAACAACTGTACATTAATATGTATATACAGACCTGGATGAATAAATAAGTCCTGAGTGAATGAGTGATTACGGACCAGAGTTACTCACGGATGGATGCATAATTGTTAAACTAGATCCTAGCACCCCAACAGTTCCAGGTCTATGTTGCCGACGGCACGGCACCCAGGTGAGGCATTATATGGTTTAGAATGAGCTATGTGGTTTGAATTTTGTGCTTACATCTCTCAAATGGTTATTAGTTGTGTATTATTGTCTTACAGTGGCATATGATTTAATCCATCTATGGCATGGTAACATGTAGCCTGAGCCTAGTATAGTAAACAGTAGGAGAAGGACAATGGGTGTAATAGCCCATGGCTAAAGCTATTTGGTAACATTGTAAGAATATCATTGAAATAGCGTTCCAATTAATTGCAGTGAAATGTACTGTATATTAATGGATACCCGTGTAAAAGGCCATTTGAAACATATGCGATGCACTCAAGTGCTACACCTCTCATTGTAAACTGTTGTGCATTGGAATGAATGGTCCTATGCTCCTCTCCTCAGTGCCTTGTCTCCTCTCTCTCTCTCTCTCTCTCTCTCTCTCTCTCTCCCTCTCCTCTCTCTCTCTCTCTCTCTCTCTCTCTCTCTCTCTCTCTCTCTCTCTCTCTCGCTCTCTCTCTCTCTCCCCCTCTCTCTCCCTCTCTCTCCCTCTCTCTCACTCACTCACTCACTCACTCACTCACTCACTCACTCACTCACTCACGCATGCATGCGCGCGGACACACACACACACACACGTTTACATTTTACACACATGATGTTCTATTCCTAACACCTAAAGTTCCATATGAATCCTCCATGGTACTTGTAGACAACACATCATTGTTCTTGTCAGACAATGTAGATAATAGGTAGTCCACCTGTATGCACAAGCTGAGGCTTTGTCTTGTGCTGGGACATGTGATCCAAATACTTTATTGTTTTGTGGTCACTTAGCCAGAGCATTCAGAGGATATCCATTCTAGCCTTTGGTTTTGTGAGCTTCATCTCACGCTGGCCATACGGCACTACGGAGAAACAGCTATAGCATTCAGAGCATATGCAAACTATATTCCTAGTGAAGTGTCCCCTCACTGGACATACTGTAGATGTCATGGGGATCATATTCTGGTTTGTGAGAAACAGACAACAGAAACCCAAACTCCATTCTAGATGTACCGTTATAACATTCAAATTGTGAGCTTTGTGATTTGAGAGCTGCTGGTTTGGGGGCATTGTGGGTATTGTCTTACTGGCACACACCTGTTTGTATTTGACAATAATACGCTCAGGTCATCAAGGTGCAAGTCTGTCTGGCATTTCTCCTTGATTGTGAGAGGAAACAACATTGCCACCCAGTACACCTAATCCTTGGGATATAGCCTATTTTACTAGTGGCCAGACGCCAGGAGAAGGACTTCTGCACTTGTATATCTTTTTGGTCTGAATTGCTCACCAAATATTAACACCAAATGTTATGAGCCACGACAACTGAAACCCCCTCCACACAGGCTGACCTATTCTATGCACACGCAACTATATTCACGTCCCCTAGATGTTTGGACATGTAGGACAACGTACTTTGAGGACGGTAAAATGGTCGGTGTTAGCTTTTGTTCCAACATTTTGTGCAAATGGAGACGAATAGCCTCCACTCCTCAGTTAAACAAAGAATTGGCCGCATGTTCTGCCGGGGTTTAGGAGATACACCAACAGCCTGCCAACATGGTCGATGGCCCAGGTAATTGAACTATCTACCGGACCAGCAAAACTCAAATTGCAATCTCACTGCATCAACGGCCTTAAGTCCCAGAAAGCTGTAGTGGGACTCTCTAAGAAACTGTTAACAACACAGAAAAAATGTGCTGTGCAACACAAAGTAAACATAGATGAATCTATTTTACTACATCAAAGACCATTCACTTTTTAATTTTAAATGTCTGAGTAAGACACGGCAGTGAACGTGTGTTACAGAGGACATGGGACGTGTTTATCATGGACCGGGAAGCAATCATCCACATCGTAACTGTGGGAGACAGGCAGGGCCGTAGAGAATGAATCAGAAAACTGTGATCACATTTCAGTTCACATTCACAGTTCAGTCTCTTGATCTGTGTAGATTTTTGACATGTTCGTCAATCATTTACATTGTATACCTACAAATGGAATCATTCTGGCTCATATTAAACTAGAATGATGGATTATCTCTTTATACCAGATCTATTGATTACACATTAGACATTATAATTAGGTGTAAATGCTCAACAATGCACTTTGGCAGGCAGCATTGATCAGCTGGCCAAGGCAGCTCCTGCTGTGGGTTTGTTTGTGTGAGTGTGAATGTGTCTGCGTGCGCGTGTGTGTTGAGCGTGGAGAGCAGGAGGCAGATGACCATCGCTCAGCACTTGGTCACGTTTCCTACCTCTAGTCACATAGCACCCAGACTGTAAGTCAATATTCCCGGCATTGCCAGCAATTAACTACAGTCTGGCTGCCTGTCTGCCCTCTATGAGCTGTGAGCTCCAGCAAAACGGCAAAAAAGACCCTCGGTGTCCAGGCCTCTCACTGCACTGCCCAGCCCCTCCCCCATCTGCAGAACTGCCCCTCCCCCACCTGCAGACCTGCCCCTCGGGCCCTCCCGTCACCAATCCTCAGAGACCACCTTTTTTCCAGTGTGTTACGCAAAGACCAGCGTCACATGGGGATACAGGAGGAGGAGGGGTGGGGATGAGGGCCAGTCAAACTGTGCTCCGTCTGCACTTTGAATACAAATGAGCTGAATCCCATTAAGGAGAAACACGGCGGTCACAGCGCTCTATCTGTGTGACGAACCGAGCTTAGCGCTCCCAGAGGTCCTCCTGGGAATAGCGGCGGCATGAATATTCCCCGGGACTGTTGTGTTTTAATGACCTTGTCAGTGGGATGATGACTGGACTTCTGCTAGTAATCATAGCACTGCTCTGATGGACAGCCAGCTGGCTCCCCTGTTCAAACAGCACACTCAGTGAATTGTCACACATGTACAATACAGAAACTCACAGAAAAAAAAGTACACACACACACATAACACACACACACACACACACACACATACACTGTGGAGCCGTCCCTGAGGCATACACAGATGGACTATCCACAGGATGTTCCTCGCATCCTGTCTCATTCAACACATTCTTATCTTCATTAATGAGAGATGGTACGATTCTGCTGTGGCATCAGGGCTGTGAAGTTCTTTCCGTCGTTCAGAGATTTAGCTGCCCTGGTTGATGAAAGAAAGGACACTGCAAGTTTCTTGGCTTGTTGTTACATGTTCTTGGATCAGACGGCTGACTGAAACAGATCTGCAATGAGCTGAGCTGACAAACTTTCACCGGCAGGCAAGATAGCGAAAGGGCCTGACAAGAATGAACCACTGTTCTCGCTGTGTCTCTCCTTTGCCATGCAAGTGAACGTTGAGTTGATGCTCTGAGTTATTTGAGGCTCAGATCTAGACTAAAGGTTTCGTGGATGGCACAAAACTCAAACAGGAGACCTTTAGAAACAAAGTTCTGGAAAGTAGAGAAGAGTTAGAGAAGAAGCATAGCCAGATTATCTGAATCCAGTGTACGAGTGACTGGTTGGTGAAGTGGAAAGGGAATTAGCTGTCTGTTCTTCCCTCTGCAGTGGTTGTGTGTTCTCCAGCACTGTTCTCTGGATGGAAACAGAGGCCTGTGATCTCCAGCACTGTTCTCTGGACGGAAACAGAGGCCTGTGATCTCCAGCACTGTTCTCTGGATGGAAACAGAGGCCTGTGATCTCCAGCACTGTTCTCTGGACGGAAACAGAGGCCTGTGATCTCCAGCACTGTTCTCTGGACGGAAACAGAGGCCTGTGATCTCCAGCACTGTTCTCTGGACGGAAACAGAGGCCTGTGATCTCCAGCACTGTTCTCTGGACGGAAACAGAGGCCTGTGATCTCCAGCACTGTTCTCTGGACGGAAACAGAGGCCTGTGATCTCCAGCACTGTTCTCTGGACGGAAACAGAGGCCTGTGATCTCCAGCACTGTTCTCTGAATGGAAACAGAGGCCTGTGATCTCCAGCACTGTTTTCTGGACGGAAACAGAGGCCTGTGATCTCCAGCACTGTTCTCTGGACGGAAACAGAGGCCTGTGATACCCAGCACTGTTCTCTGGATGGAAACAGAGGCCTGTGATCCCCAGCACTGTTCTCTGGACGGAAACAGAGGCCTGTGATCCCCAGCACTGTTCTCTGGACGGAAACAGAGGCCTGTGATCTCCAGCACTGTTCTCTGGACGGAAACAGAGGCATGTGATCTCCAGCACTGTTCTCTGGACGGAAACAGAGGCCTGTGATCTCCAGCACTGTTCTCTGGACGGAAACAGAGGCATGTGATCTCCAGCACTGCTCTCTGGACGGAAACAGAGGCCTGTGATCTCCAGCACTGTTCTCTGGACGGAAACAGAGGCATGTGATCTCCAGCACTGTTCTCTGGACGGAAACAGAGGCCTGTGATCTCCAGCACTGTTCTCTGGACGGAAACAGAGGCATGTGATCTCCAGCACTGCTCTCTGGATGGAAACAGAGGCCTGTGATCTCCAGCACTTGAAAAGGGCTCCAAACAGCGCAAAGTAGATCTGTGTTTTAACGCAGGATGCAATGGTTACATAAGAGCTCAAATGTCTCGGATACAAAACACTCTTCGATGTTGTCGATAAGCGAGGTATGCGTCTCTCAGTGTGTAAAGAGAGGTGAGATACAAAAAGCCATGGGTGTATCCACTGTTTTTGTTGTGTAGCCTACGGGCTATCTCTATTTAACCTTGCATTCCTTCCTGCTCCTCCTGTTAACTTCCTTGGGAACGGCAGCAGTCACCAGGGCCCTGTGTTCTAGGCATCTCTCCCAGGCAGAATGAGCTCCTCTCCCCACGGTTCCCACGGGTCTGGTTCCCGCGCCTCCATCGACATCCTGGAGGAGCTGCAGCTCATTGCTGCCCAGAACCTGGAGAAGCTGGACATCAACAAGTACTATGAGGTCATCAGAGAGCTGGGTAAGGGTACCTATGGGAAGGTGGACCTGGTCATCCACAAAATCAGAGGTGAGTTTGTCTGTGATGGAAGCTACCTATGCCGTTGAGAATAACCAATGTGTTATATTCATGTCAGATGGTCTATTTCAGACAGACCACCAACAGGGAGCAGAAAAACAGAAACATTGCTTGCTGATATGAAAACAACCAAATAGTTTTTGTCCTGGGGTTTTATATGAGTGTTTTTTTTTTTATGGTCACAGCAATCTTACACATCTTTGAAGTATTTAGATTGCTCCACTCTTCAAAGAATTAATTTGTGGACCATAATTCTAGTGAGACGTCCCTAGTTGCGGAGAAGCAGTGAAGCGCAAACCCCATCCAGATTGCTTATCAAAATGACCTATTTTAGCTAATCTTTTCAACCTTTGTGACATAAAATGAAAGCCAAAATGTCAACCATCTGCTCAGTCCACTTTGCAGTCTTGTTTAACAAACTCAAAAACAATTTACCTCCTACATCTAGAAGAACAATGACAAACACAAGCTGACCCAGTTAAAACACCAGTACTGACCCAGTTAAAACACCAGTACTGACCCAGTTAAAACACCAGTACTGACCCAGTTAAAACACCAGTTCTTACCCAGCTCATGTTAAAACACCAGTACTGACCCAGCTCATGTTAAAACACCAGTACTGATCCAGCTCATGTTAAAACACCCGTACTGACCCAGCTCATGTTAAAACACCAGTACTGACCCAGCTCATGTTAAAACACCAGTACTGATCCAGCTCATGTTAAAACACCCGTACTGACCCAGCTCATGTTAAAACACCAGTACTGAACCAGCTCATGTTAAAACACCAGTACTGATCCAGCTCATGTTAAAACACCAGTACTGACCCAGCTCATGTTAAAACACCAGTACTGACCCAGCTCATGTTAAAACACCAGTACTGACCCAGCTCATGTTAAAACACCAGTACTACAATTTGCTACACTATCAAAGATCTGGGAACTGGGAATTAGGATGGCTGTAAATCTGTGTATAAGTATAATCTTAGATTAGTGTGATTCATAGAGGAGACCAAACTTTATAGTTTGATGATAGCTTTGATCATGCTCACTCAATGCATCATACAGGTGGATATTAGCTTCAATGTAGAGCTGTAGTTCTGGAATAATTAATTGCATATCAGTCTTGATGAGGGATTACTCCAATTCATCAAAAATGGATATTAGGTGATCAAATAATTTTGAAGCAAGCTATCATAACAGTTCTTCACTTAAAAAATCTGATTTAGTTAAAATTAATATTCACAATTTCTCTGTGAGTGAATATCCATATAAACCTCTGCATAATGTACATTCAATTACTATTTACTGTTTACTTTTGTATACGACTATAGAGAGACAGTATCAGTTATCTTGTATTTGCAGTGCAAATATTTTCCTAATATATATGTTTTACAATCTTAGTTAAATTAGCATTTAAGCAAATTTCTATATAATTTAGTGTAGTTTTATTTCTATTAATTCACCCAAAATACAAACAGTGCTGTTTAAAAAAAAACAAGGTCAAAATGTGTGTAAGAGGAGGTTAGAAACCGAAGAGGGCTTTGATGAAGAAAATAAAATATACAGTGGGGAGAACAAGTATTTGATACACTGCCGATTTTGCAGGTTTTCCCACTTACAAAGCAGGTAGAAGTCTGTAATTTTTATCATAGGTACTCTTCAACTGTGAGTGACGGAATCAAAAATCCAGAAAATCACATTGTATGATTTTTAAGTAATTAATTTGCATTTTATTGCATGATATAAGTATTTGATATATCAGAAAAGCAGAACTTAATATTTGGTACAGAAACCTTTGTTTGCAATTACAGAGATCATACGTTTCCTGTAGTTCTTGACCAGGTTTGCACACACTGCAGCAGGGATTTTTTGGCCCACTCCTCCATACAGACCTTCTCCAGATCCTTCAGGTTTCGGGGCTGTCGCTGGGCAATACGGACTTTCAGCTCCCTCCAAAGATTTTCTATTGGTTTCAGGTCTGGAGACTGGCTAGGCCACTCCAGGACCTTGAGATACTTCTTACGGAGCCACTCCTTAGTTGCCCTGGCTGTGTGTTTCGGGTCGTTGGAAGACCCAGCCACGACCCATCTTCAATGCTCTTACTGAGGGAAGGAGGTTGTTGGCCAAGATCACGCGATACATGGTCCCATCCATCCTCCCCTCAATACGGTGCAGTCGTCCTGTCCCCTTTGCAGAAAAGCATCCCCAAAGAATTATGTTTCCACCTCCATGCTTCACGGTTGGGATGGTGTTCTTGGGGTTGTACTCATCCTTCTTCTTCCTCCAAACACGGCGAGTGGAGTTTAGACCAAAAAGCTCTATTTTTGTCTCGTCAGACCACATGACCTTCTCCCATTCCTCCTCTGGATCATCCAGATGGTCATTGACAAACTTCAGACGGGCCTGGACATGCGCTGGCTTGAGCAGGGGGACCTTACGTGCGCTGCAGGATTTTAATCCATGACGGCGTAGTGTGTTACTAATGGTTTTCTTTGAGACTGTGGTCCCAGCTCTCTTCAGGTCATTGACCAGGTCCTGCCTTGTAGTTCTGGGCTGATCCCTCACCTTCCTCATGATCATTGATGCCCCACGAGGTGAGATCTTGCATGATGCCCCAGACCGAGGGAGATTGACCGTCATCTTGAACTTCTTCCATTTTCTAATAATTGCGTCAACAGTTGTTGCCTTCTCACCAAGCTGCTTGCCTATTGTCCTGTAGCCCATCCCAGCCTTGTGCAGGTCTACAATTTTATCCCTGATGTCCTTAACAGCTCTCTGGTCTTGGCCATTGTGGAGAGATTGGAGTCTGTTTGATTGAGTGTGTGGACAGGTGTCTTTTATACAGGTAACGAGTTCAAACAGGTGCAGTTAATACAGGTAATGAGTGGAGAACAGGAGGGCTTCTTAAAGAAAAACTAACAGGTCTGTGAGAGCCGGAATTCTTACTGGTTGGTAGGTGATCAAATACTTATGTCATTGCAAGGCTCTGGCCATAGAGAAGCCTATTTGCTTCTCTATGTAGCTGTGGTCAGAGTCTGACAGTGTCGTTCTTTTCTATTTCTGTGTGGGGTTTTGGGTGGATCTCTAATTAGAGGCAGCTGCTACCCGTTGTCTCTAATTAGGGATCCAATATATGTTGAGTCTGTCCCTCACGCTGGTGTGGGTCGTTATCGTTACATGTTAATGTATTTCGCAGTCACGGGTGAAGTATGTGTTCTTTTTGTTACGTCCGTTCATTCCGTGTGTTTTTGTGAATGTGACGTTAGTTTATAGTTTCAGTTTGTGTCCTGTAGTTCGCCATTTGTTTCGAATATAATAATAAAATAGAATGTCGAACTACTATACCTGCGCTGTGCCTTGGTCTCTCCATACACCCGATCGTGACAGTCATGCAATAAAATGCAAATTAATTATTTAAAATTCATACAATATGATTTTCTGGATTTTTGTTTTAGATTGCGTCTCTCACAGTTGAAGAGTACCTATGATAAAAATTACAGACCTCTACATGCTTTGTAAGTAGGAAAACCTGCAAAATCGGCAGTGTATTAAATACTTGTTCTCCCCACTGTATTTATATGTATATATACAAAACAGATTGGCCAATCAATTAAACAAATCAATTTAACAAAGCTCGTGGAGGTGTCTTTCAATTCATTAATAAGGTAATAAAGGTCCGATGGTTCATTGAGGTTCAACAGCAGAAGCAGTCTCTGACTAGTGGATTGAGAATTGACGACAGTCTTTGCAAGCCTTTTGTCTGGCTTTGCATTGTAATCTTTTTCCAGTGACTTCTGATCTGTGACTTTGCATTATGCCAAACAAAACGGAAACGTCCTCTTGCAAACTGACCTTTCCTACAAGTGGTTGCATTCTCACTACTTTGTGCTCTGACCAGAGCTGAGGTGTTGCTATTGGAGAAGCTTCTTCTTCCCCCTGAGAAGACCCGCTGTGGCACCAGGGAGAGACAGACATTGAGGCGTTTCAATCTGGCAACTTTCCACCTCATAGTCTTGGCCTTGTCCCCTTCCCATATTTCCTCTGCTAATTTCTGTGTTCCTGTCATTTGGGGAGATAGGCTGTGGTCAGTAGAAGAGACATTTCCTTCCAGATTGCTCTGCTCTATTCCCCCCAGACGACATAATACATTTCCTGCTACCAGTGTCTTTACAATATACACTGAGTATACCAAACAGGAACAGCTTCCTAATATTGAGTTGTTGCACCCTTTTGACCTCAGAACAGCCTCGATTCATCAGGGCATGGACTCTACATGACGTCGAAAGCGTTCCACAGGGATGCTGGCCCATGTTGACTCCAATGCTTCCCACAGTTGTGTCAAGTTGGCTGGATGTCCTTTGGGTGGTGGACCATTCTTGATACACACAGGAAACTGTTGTGGGTTTAAAACCCAGCAGCGTTGCAGTTCTTGACACAAACCGGTGCGCCTGGCACCTAATACCATACCCCGTTTAAAGAGACTAAAAGCTTTTGTCTTGCCCATTCACCCTCTGAATGGCACATATACACAATCCATGTCTTCAATTGTCTCAAGACTTAAAAATCCTTATTTAACCCGTCTCCTCCCCTTCATCTACACTGATTGAAGTGGATTTAACAAGTGACATCAATAAGGGATCATAGCTTTCACCTGGATTCACCTGGTCAGTCTGTCATGGAAAGAGCTGGTGTTCCTAATGTTTTATATAATGAGTGAATATGAAGTCCAATGATTTACAGATAGACAAATGGATTTCATCTTTCCGCTTCTTATCACTGCCTTTAATGTTATTAGAGTTGCTCTATTTCAGTATGTGTTTATTGCTGCACTTGTATATGTAGTCACTTTCAATTTACTTCCAAATCCCCTGCGTCAAAGCTGAACTGTCAGTGCATTGCCGTCCCACCTCTCTGTAGGTAAGGAGGGTGGTGTTGTGACTAAACTCATCTGACAGAGGCTTTGGAATATTTATAAATCCCCCTCAGCGAAAAATGTGGGATGAAATCCTGTAACCTCACTAAATCTACTAGAAGAAAATCGATGGTGGAACATTTTCTCACCCATTACCGTACGTTCTGTTCTAGGCACTAAGATGGCTCTGAAGTTCTTGAGGAAGAAAACAACCAAACTGAAGAGCTTCTTAAGGGAGTACAGTATCTCTCTCTACCTGTCTCCCTGCCCCTTCATCATAAACATGTTCGGCATCGCCTTCGAGACAGACGACTACTACGTCTTCGCTCAGGAGTACGCCCTGGCAGGAGACCTTTTCGACATCATACCCCCTCAGGTGAGATGAACAGAAAGAGATGTATTCATCTGCTCTTACAAAAGATGGCTCTCAACATAATGTCTGGAGTATGAATAACGTATAAGCTATTTTATTTTCAGCTGAAGGATAATGTACAGATTTTACATGATAAATGTTCATGTGGAAAAGGAATGTGAGATCTTGGTGCTGTACATCTATTTTTAGAAATAGCTCAGCGAGCAACATAATCCACATCTAACCACCCGTCATATATTTTTAGAAAGTTATTTTCTATAGCTAATGTAATACCTGATATCCTACAGGATTAAATGCAGTCAACATGTACAGTGGAGAGTTACATTAAATGCTTGGCTTATGGCCGAACACACATTCTGATGGACGGCTTAAATGTTTTACTTACTGGTGGATTGTTTGACCTCTGTGTTTAATCTTCTCTGTTTAGGTGGGTCTTCCAGAGACTGTGGCGAAGCGTTGTGTCCACCAGGTGGCCATCGCCCTGGACTACTTGCACTGTAAGACGCTAGTCCACCGGGACATCAAGCCTGAGAACATCCTCATCTTTGACAAAGAGTGCCGTAAGGTCAAGCTGTCAGACTTCGGCATGACGCGGCGCGCCGGTTCCCCAGTGAAACGTGTCAGCGGTACCATCCCGTACACGGCACCGGAGCTGTGCGACGCCTCGCAGCACGAGGGATTCTGCGTGGACTACAGCACAGACGTGTGGGCCTTCGGTGTCCTCCTCTTCTGCATGCTCACCGGCAACTTCCCCTGGGAGAAGGCCCTGCCATCGGACGCCTTCTACCAGGAGTTTGTGCGCTGGCAGCGGCGCCGGACGGGCACGGTGCCCTCTCAGTGGCGACGCTTCACAGACGAGGGGCTGCGCATGTTCCGCAGGCTCCTGTCCATCGAGCAGGAGCGCCGCTGCTCCGTCAAGGAGGTTTTCAGCTACTTCAACCACCACTGGATGCTGGACAATGAGCCAGGCGGGAGCAGCGCTGCTGGAGGAGGGTCGGGGGGCAGCGGGCCCCAGGTGGAGCTGAGCTCGTTGTCATCTGAAGAGGACGTGCTGGTGGACAGGCTGAAGCAGCAGAGCCTGATGGAGCCCATAGGGGGACACCTCTCCTCCACCGGCTCCCCCTCCTCCACCAGCAGCTACGAACGTGTCTCCCGTGACAACGGAGGGGACGGGCGCATCCTGGTGGCCACGCCCTTTGAAATCTGTGTGTAGAGATTGGCCTTTACCTTCCAGGCTATGTGCACACACATACACACACTGTATAAATACCTACATACAAAGGTCAAATAACAGAGAATAATCTTTCTGGTTAAAGGAAGAGGTGGGAGAACAGCCTGGTCTCATAGACTAGACATGACATAGTAAACGTAAATCCGGGACACTGAAATTAGTATGGTATATACATTTGGTATGGTGACATAAGACAGATGGTTACTTAAGGCAAAAACAAAAGAAAGTAGGGTGGTTGGTCGGGCGTAGAACGTGAACATCTAGTTCGAATCTCATCACGGACAACTTTAGCATTTTTGCTAATCAGCAACTTTTCAAATACTTACTACTTTTTAGCTACTTACCATGTTAGCCAACCCTTCCTCTAAGTCTAACCTGAATTTTTAACATAACTCCTAAACTTAACCCTAAACCCTAACCCTAACATGAACCCTTTTAGCTAACCCTTTCCCTAACCCCAACCCTTTAACATAACTCCTAAACATAACCCTGAACCCTAACCCTAACATGAACCCTTTTAGCTAACCCTTCCCCTAACCCCAACCCTTTAACATAACTCCTAAACATAACCCTGAACCCTAACTCTAAACCCCAGCCTAGCTAACGTTAGCCAGCTAGATAGAATTTGTAACATATAGTACGCTTAGCAAATTTGTAATATATTGTACATTTTGCAAATTCGTAATATATCATACGAATTGTAATTTGTAACATATCATACGAAATGGCTGATGGACATCGACAAATGAATACATACCATACGAAACGTAGAATATCATACTAAATGGATTGTCTTGGATTTTTGTACAAGATAATAAGAAATGCTCTGAGACCAGGTTGGGGAGAAAGGAATATGAGGAGAAACATGGTTGGTGCTTGGTGTCCTGAGACATCCTCAGAGGTTGGAAGGAGGTGGTTGTTTCACTCTAGATTCTGACAAACATTCCTATTGACGATTCACTCTGAGGGAATGACAAGAGACAATCACAACCAGTGCTGATTACTGAACAGATGTGTGGGCGTCTGCAGGCATTTATTGATGCATTGTACTGTAGCTGTATTCAGACTAAAAAGTACAACAAGATTGGACAGAGACAACAGACAAGTGAAGGACAAAACAAGCTTTTACAGAAAAATGTTGTACAGATGTTGAATTGGAGTTGACCAGACCCTATCGTAAAGTAATTTGTTCAAGCAACTTCTCTGCAAAAATGGCCTCTCTGATAAATGGCTTCTCATGGAATAATGGAAGAAATTAAAACATTTTGAATCTGCTGTAATTGCATCAGTAAATACAATTGGAGAGTGTAAAAATTGGCTATCATTGTGACTTTTACCATAGTACAATGTGAATCATTGGTACTATGGTGTGTTTGTATTGTGTATACCCTTATGTTCTGTGGGTATAAGAGCTTTATGTAATGTCCTTTGTGTTAACATTATTTATTTGAACATATATTTTTGCTATTTATTTTATAAAGTAGCATCAGAGATTTGACTTTTTTGATACTTTACGTTTGCCAGTGTTTTACTGCTAGTGCAATTTAAGCAGCCATTTTGAGAAGGGAAACTGCATTTGACCTTCCCCCCATAACAACGTCATATAATCCCATGGAACTGCGTTTCATCTCACGTGAATGGATCACGTTGATGTTGGCCATTATCTCGTTAGCAGTAGCTATAGTATGTCAGTCGAAGAGTTTAGTTCACCTCCTCTTGTCCGCCTGCTACGTCTGCTAGGCCTGGCACACCATGACAGTAATGCAGTAATGGATGAGAACACAGAGGCTGATTTTACGGTACGTGATAGACTGCAGTATTACACAACCATTAATAGCTTAACGCTACTATGGTTTTACGTTTATTGACTGTTGTGTCATGGTGTTATGAGAAGGTAGTTTTCTCAGGTATACCATTTATAATGTCTCATTGTGTTGTTCCCATAGAATACCATGTGGGTAATAAACCTGTTATAAGACCATGATAGTATAGGGCCAATACACACCATGTACATCCTCCTTTGGGGAACATTTCAAACCTCCAGCTACTGACCCTAAATGTTCTGTTGTACCACAGAACACTGTAGATAAATGGTAGCAATCTTAAAGTGGAATTTCCTTGACTGGACTTTGATTTTATACATTAGTTTGGAAAATGTGTAAATGCAGATGTCAGATGAAAGGATCAAAAGATGAATGGATGAGCAATTTTTTTTTTTTAATTGGTTAATAAAGAAAACATTTGTGAAATCAGCTCCTACAGTAATTGTGGCGGTGAAAGAATATGTGCAAAAAAATTGTTGTATAGTGAAATTTTGCTGTAGCACAAATAATGCATAATTTGATATTGTTCTCAAAACTATGGCTGAAATAGCAAAAAAAAACGATTGTTCCTTTGTATTTGACGTGCTATATTGGTTTAGGCTTCCAGCCGAAGATCACAGACGATGTTGTGGGACTCTAGGGATACTGCCTACAAGTGCGTTAGGGATGTGACTTCAATCATTTTTATTTTTTATTTTGTGTGACTAACCTTAAAAAGGGAAACATTTCAAAAGCTGGAAAACAGAATGGAATACTGGATATAATGTCCACCATGGAAAATCTGAAATACATGAGGCATTTGGAAGAAATACACAACAGTTCATTTTGGAATAGACTCTCTCTGTGTGCTGTGTTTTTCAGAAATTGTTTGCATGAATCAATATGGCTGTGGAGGAACGTCGTTGAAATAAATCTCTAGAGTGAAAAGTTGCAGTATTTCTTTTTCTGTCACTGGAGAAAATACAACAACAACAAAAAAAAAACTATTCCTCCATCTGCCTCACCGTCCAGCACCTCCGTAGAAACACACGACTGATCATGAGAACAAAAAGAATACTGCACTTTTTTTTTTGTCAAATTTACCTAAATGCATTTTGAAAGCAGCAGTCCAATTCTGTTGGACTGATATATTCCCATGAGTAGAGATTTCATAAATATGTTATTTATTTGTTTTCTTATTAGTAATGTTATGAGATTTTCTTGTCTTCCTGTGACGTGTAATTTGACCACCCTGCCGTGATGTGGAGTTTTAGTCTGTAGAACGTGCGCTGCTAGAACACGTCTCTTACTCAGTCCATCCAACAGAACGCTGTCTTCCCTAAACTTTCCTCTCCTTTCATTCAAAATTAAATAAAGCAATCTGAAATGTAGCTTGAATCTGTTGTGTGGCTTTGACGTGTGCGATGCCTGAGTGGCTACGGCATGGATGGCTGGTGGCAACAGGAAGGAGATGTGCTACTAGACTAGACCACGGGGGAAATGGCCACTCTGTATTTTGTTGAAATTATATTTAGTCTGGATGAATCATGGTTCTCGTGTTTATTTGGCTTGACACCTAAAACCCTCACAAACCTTTACAGATGCACAATTGAGAGCATCCGGTCAGGCTGTATCACCGCCTGGTACGGAAACTGCACCGCCCATAACCGCGAAGCTCTCCAGAGGGCGGTGCGGTCTGCCCAACGCATTACCGGGGGCAAACTACCCAACCTCCTGGACACCTACAGCACCCGAAGGCCAAAAAGATCATCAAGGACATCAACCACCCCGAGCCACTGCCTGTTCACCCCGCTATCATCCAGAAGGCGAGGCCAGTACAGGTACATCAAAGCTGGGACAGAGAGACTGAAAAACAGCTTCTATCTCAAGGCCATCAGACTGTTAAACAGCCATCGCTAGCACATTAGAAGCTGCTGCCTATAGACATAGACTAGAAATCACTGGCCACTGTAAGGAAATGGAACACTAGTCACTTTAATAATGTTTACATATCTTGAAATACTCATATGTATATACTGTATTCTATACTATTCTACTGTATCTTAGTCACTTTAATAATGTTTACATATCTTGAAATACTCATATGTATTTACTGTATTCTATACTATTCTACTGTATCTTAGTCACTTTAATAATGTTTACATATCTTGAAATACTCATATGTATTTACTGTATTCTATACTATTCTACTGTATCTTAGTCACTTTAATAATGTTTACATATCTTGAAATACTCATATGTATTTACTGTATTCTATACTTTTCTACTGTATCTTAGTCACTTTAATAATGTTTACATACCCTGAAATACTCATATGTATATACTGTATTCTATACTATTCTACTGTATCTTAGTCACTTTAATAATGTTTACATATCTTGAAATACTCATATGTATATACTGTATTCTATACTATTCTACTGTATCTTAGTCACTTTAATAATGTTTACATATCTTGTAATACTCATATGTATATACTGTATTCTATACTATTCTACTGTATCTTAGTCACTTTAATAATGTTTACATATCTTGAAATACTCATATGTATATACTGTATTCTATACTATTCTACTGTATCTTAGTCACTTTAATGTTTACATACCTTGAAATACTCATATGTATATACTGTATTCTATACTATTCTACTGTATCTTAGTCACTTTAATAATGTTTACATATCTTGAAATACTCATATGTATATACTGTATTCTATACTATTCTACTGTATCTTAGTCACTTTAATAATGTTTACATATCTTGAAATACTCATATGTATATACTGTATTCTATACTATTCTACTGTATCTTAGTCACTTTAATAATGTTTACATATCTTGTAATACTCATATGTATATACTGTATTCTATACTATTCTACTGTATCTTAGTCACTTTAATAATGTTTACATATCTTGAAATACTCATATGTATATACTGTATTCTATACTATTCTACTGTATCTTAGTCACTTTAATGTTTACATACCTTGAAATACTCATATGTATATACTGTATTCTATACTATTCTACTGTATCTTAGTCACTTTAATAATGTTTACATATCTTGAAATACTCATATGTATATACTGTATTCTATACTATTCTACTGTATCTTAGTCACTTTAATAATGTTTACATATCTTGAAATACTCATATGTATATACTGTATTCTATACTATTCTACTGTATCTTAGTCACTTTAATGTTTACATACCTTGAAATACTCATATGTATATACTGTATTCTATACTATTCTACTGTATCTTAGTCACTTTAATAATGTTTACATATCTTGAAATACTCATATGTATTTACTGTATTCTATACTATTCTACTGTATCTTAGTCCATATGTATTTACTGTATTCTATACTATTCTACTGTATCTTAGTCACTTTAATAATGTTTACATATCTGGCATTACTCATCTCATATGTATTTACTGTATTCTATACTATTCTACTGTATCTTAGTCCATATGTATTTACTGTATTCTATACTATTCTACTGTATCTTAGTCACTTTAATAATGTTTACATATCTGGCATTACTCATCTCATATGTATTTACTGTATTCTATACTATTCTACTGTATCTTAGTCCATATGTATTTACTGCATTCTATACTATTCTACTGTATTCTATACTATTCTACTGTATCTTAGTCATTTTAATGTCTCATCTCTTAATTCATTCCTTACTTAGATTTGTGTGTATTTGGGTTTATGTTGTGAAATTGTTAGATATTACTAGTTAGATATTACTACACTGTTGGAGCCAGAATCACAAGCATTTCGCTACACCCACAATAACATCTGCTAAACGTGTGTGACCAATAAAATTTGATTTGATTTGGTTTATTTAAAGGGCATTTTAAATTCTCAAACCACTGATGCATTTTTTCCTGCTCAGTTGTAATGAACAGTAAAGGGATTCTATCCAAAACAGGTCTGGTCTGTATTATACAATGGATTTTTGGCTAATGTGACCCAGGGTTTCTAGTTAAACCATGTTAAACCCTCACTACTAGCCAGTAACTACTAGCAAAAGGCATATGTAGTCTAATAATGTACAGTGTAGTTCGGAGACTACTGGCCACAAAATGTAGGTAGCTCTTTTGAAAAATATTGTCTATTCTCTCTGGGGCCTACACTGTGTATCACAACGCTGAAGAGTGTAGATAATGAGAAGGGTGAGTGAATAGGGTTAGCATCAGTGCTTGAGACAACTGGTACCAGGCCAGAGCTGTGGATCTGCTTGGATCCAGCACCGCAGGGAAACCAACAGCTCACCCTGGCCAAAGCAGTGCTGCTGCTGCTGGAGTGGACATCACCAGTACTGCATGTTCAGCATAGCAATTACTTTAGAGCGCTGCACTGCACACCTCACTGCCTCTGTCATGTTTACTGTCTTTGGCCGTGGCTAACAGGGGGGAGAGTGGCTGGGTGGCCTCCTTATCTAATCATCCACACAGAGTGTAAGACCACAGAGATGAGCTGTACAGATGTAGGATCTTAATTCAATCAGCCTGTTGTTCAAGATTTAAAAAGGCTTCAGTGGGATCCTCCCAGGAAAAGTACCTTAGGGACGTCTAATTAGCTGGCTGAGAGTTGTGAGTGTGAGTGTGCCTGTTTAGCCTGTGTGGAAGAGACTTTATAAGAGCCTTGAGCGAGTGTGTAAGAACGTGTGAACTCGTTGCCAAGTAGAGAGAGGAATGGCTTCCAGGTCTAGTGGAACTGTACATTTCATCTCCAAGTCCTGGAGGTTGGAAAACCTTGAGGGGCAAACATGCAGGAGGCATTTCACATCCACAAGAGCATATTGTTGGGAGCAAAACCTCTACAAATAGACATCTCAAATCAAAATCTTATGCTTTTACTTCAATGGTGCATAAATATCTAGCAATACAATAACAATACACACATAATCTAAAAGTTAACAAAAATAAAGAAGGGGGAGAACAGGAAATGAAGACATATCAGAACAGCAATGTCTCTTTAGCAAAAAAATTATAACTGGTGTGAAATTAACTCAAATTATAAAATGAAATCTAAATCAGATTATAAAAGATAATCTGACTCAAATTATAAAAGATAATCTGACTCAAATTATAAAAGATAATCTCCATTAAGACATTCTCCATTACAACATGAATAACTATATTTCAAAAAGTAGATTGAGTCATGGTTACAACACAATAAAAAAAAGTAATGTGAAGGAGATTCCCCAACTAGTGATGGGAAGTTCGGCTCTTTTCCGAGAGCCGGCTCTTTTGGCTCAGCTCCCAAAGAAGAGCCGGCTCTTTCGACTCCTGAACGGCTCTTAATTTAGGATTTTTTTGTAGGCCTTTATTTTACCCTAACTTTAAAAAAAAAAAATGGTTTGTGTGTTGAAAACCCTTCCATGTGCAGTGTTTTTATGCATTTATTTTTTTACAAAAGCATTCTTTTGTTTTTAATCATTTTAATCAAACATTTTTTTGCACAAATTAACAACAAAAAAACAGCAAATAAACAGAATTGAACTAGAACAGAACTAGAACCAAACTCAAGCAAACAGTATTAATGTCCTCAGTGAAGATTGGCATTCAAAAAAATCAGATGCCTCAGCTTTGATGGACTGATCCTATTTCTTCTTTCTGAGATTATCTGCCCTGTTTTTGAGAAGATTCTCTCTGAAGGAACCGATGTTGCCACAATACACAGTCTCCCTTCCATCACCTTCGCCAGGCGTGGAAAGACTGAGGCCTTGGCCTGCCACCAGCTCAGTGGGTCTTCTGCTCGTTGGATGATGGGCTCCTCAAGATAAGACCTCACCTCCAGTATAGCATCAGCTGTAGGATTTCGTCTTGTAGCATCTCCTGTAGCTCTTTCATCAAAAAGCCTCCAAACAACAGAGGTTTGTGGTTCCTCATACACTTGGCCTTCTAATGGCGGAGCTGGCTGGCTGCTAGGGGTGCATCTTGCTGCTGCACTAATTCTCTGAAGTGCCTCATCAACAGCTCTGTTGTCATTGAATGCAAGTTTTTTAAACCTAGGATCCAATAATGTGGTTTCTGAGTGGACAGTGTTGTACTCCATACGCAGAAATTTCCGGTCCATGGCTGAACAAAGAGCTGCAACCAATTCTTTCCCTTTCTGCATGGTTACAGTCTGTTGGGCTGTCACACGCTGCAAACCTTTGCATAGCAGGAGCATTTTTGAGGCAGAAACATAGCTGAGGGAGAGAAACAGCAACTTTTAAAATGAAGCTTTTTTTAAAGTATGTGGCATATTATATGTGGCACATTATACTGTATTGTTTCTGCAATGTATAATAGTGACTGAATGGTAGTAGTGAAAAAAAATGGTCCAAGGTACCTGTCTGCACTTATTTCCACAGTCACCTCCTCAAATGGTTGCAGGACGGTGCAGACCTCTTTCACCAGCTCCCATTCCTCTTGACATAGAGCATCAACTGGTTCGTTGATGAGGGCCAGGGTGGAGATGATGGCATCTTTTGTTTCAAGAATTCGTTTCAACATATAAAATGTTGAGTTCCACCTGGTGGCACACTCTTGTTTGGGCCTCAGTTCAGGCATCCCCATCTGGCACTGTGTGGACTTTAGCCTCTGTGTTGCAACTGTGCTTTTGTGGAAAAACTCCACAACAGCCTTCACCTTATCCACGGTTGGTTTGACCACCTTTAGGGCATCTCTAATCATGAGGTTTAGTGTATGTGCCAGACATGGGTGATGGGTCCACTTAAGAATTTTTATGGCTTTGGTGATGTTTGCTGCATTGTCACTCACACAGCACACTACTTTGTCCTCTACTTGCCACTCTTTTGCCACTCTTACTAGCTCATCTGCTAGGTTTTCTGCAGTGTGTCTCTCTGTGAACTCAAAGCAGTCCAAAAGGCAAGATGTCATCTTGTAATTTTCAATGAAATGGCAAGTGACAGCCATGAAAGAGCAGGTTGTTCTGGAGGTCCAGCAGTCAGTTGTCAGGCAAACTGATGGAGCTTGTTTCACCCTTACTTGCCATAATGCCCGTTCTGTGTCATATAGTTTAGGTATTGTTGTTTGGGACAATGTTTTTCTACTCGGAAGAGTGTATGTGGGATTTAAAGTTTTGACAAAACTTTTAAAACCTCTGTCCTCCACAATTGAAAAGGGTTGGAAATCAGTAGCTATCATTTTAGCTAGCTCTACATCAATGCTGTGCTGTTTGGATGGGGTCATCACTTTGGGTATAAACTGGCTTATTTTGCTTTGAGCTGCAGTAGGAGAGGTTATACCTGCATGTGTGGGGAAGCCAGTAGATGCTGCTGCAGTTGCTGTTTTTTGGGGATGAGACACACCAAAATCTGTAGATGGGGTGCTAGCTTGCCCTCTCTCCTCTAACTGCACTGTAGGATGGACAGTTCTCATATGTCTATGCAGGTTTGTGGTGGAACCTGCTCTTAAAGTAATTTTCATCTTGCAGTGAACGCACTCTGCTTTGTTGTTTCCATTGTCTTTAAACTGGAGCCAGATGCTGCTTCTCTTTCGGGTGTCACTCATAGTTACGACTCACACACTCTCCTCACCGCTATCTGACAGACAGTGTCGTTATTAACGTTGTTACGACTCATTAACTTGCAGTGGAGTGCCGCTTCACTTCACCCCCCTCTCTGTTTTTAGATAATGGTATGATCCCATATCCTCACATCTGATTGGCCGCGATGCGATTGCTGACCAATCAAAACAAAGTTCTGCCTGTAAGCACGCAGCGAAAGGAAAAAAACTGGGAGCCGGCTCTCACTCGATGCGAGCCGGCTCTTCTGATTCACTACAAAGCATCGGCTCTCAGAGCCGCATCTTTTGCGCATGACACATCACTATCCCCAACCTCTCTCACTTGGGATACTACTGAGCCAAATACTGAAATACTCAACATTATGGCAGCAATAAGCATGCACGTTTCGATTACATTACATCTTCAAGGACATTCAGTATCCAACACTGTCAACAGGATTCACTCTGTAATTCTCCAGGTCATTTTTGGTCTTCAATTACACAATCTAATCTGTAATAGTGTGGTGAAATATTGATTCTCGATTGCGTAAAATGACTAGTACAGCTGTAACCTATGTCACGGTGATATACTGTTGGCGCACTTAAATCATTTGCAAGGATGGTTTTGCTCTATATTGCATGGATTGATGCTTCCTGTGTGCCTCAAATCTCAAATGTGTCACATCTGATTATGTAACAGAGTATTTGTGCGGGCAGATATTCTGGCAGAGAAATAAGAGTTATCTCTCTTCAGGCCAATTTTGGGTAGCTACTGTCTAAAGATAAGCAGCTGCAACATGCCTTCAATATTATGGGAGGAAGATAATATATTCTGGTGAATTTATTACGGTATTTGCGAGGAAGAACAGTGCTGCCCTGCTGCTAACGCGCACTCTGCAGGCAGGCTGCACTCCGAAATGATGGTGCGGTGCAGACATAACATGCTTTCCATCAGATCCTGAAACCTCCACTTCTAGTATGGTACACACAGGCCGTATGATTGCTCTGGACTCCAGAGAAGTGACATGATACACCCCAAGTTGATATTAGCTGCTAACGTGAATGAATTTCAGCTCCAAATGCAGGTATAAAACGCAGTTTATTTCTGTAGTCTATATTGCGTTGATTTTTTTCATGCATCTCTCTGTTTATGGCTGTAATGACAGGCTACGTTTGCACAGCGACTGTGCGCGCATGTTTGCCTGTGCACACGTGCATGTGCTTGCGTTGGGGTCGCAGGTTTTGTACCAGTCCTATACGGGGTTCACGGGTCAAAACGTTTGAAAACCAATTGGGATACTTGATAGTGGCAACAGATGGAGTTGGGTTGGATATAGTCTAGTAATGGTAGGCTACAGTATTTATTATCTTCTAATTGTGACTGGAATTGTGTTGGTCATTGTTAATAAGGTCAGCATTTATTCCAGTTCAAAATAGTTTAGCAAAGAGAGAGAGAGAGAGAGAGAGAGAGAGAGAGAGAGAGAGAGACAGAGATAGAGAGAGCCTTAGGCATAAACACTAAAATGAGACAACCTAGCGTGACAGAGCTCTCCCTCTCTCTTAACTTAATCTCTAAGATAAACAAGAGTGGTTATTCATCTTAGATACAGCTAAAACGCCTGTCCTAACAAAACACTTGAGCTCTCATAGGTCTCTCTCATAGGTCCCTCTCATAGGTCCCTCCATTCACTGTAATGGCCCAAAGGTTAGCGGTTACGAGGCTGGCATTCTGCTGTGTTACCAACCTACGCCTACGTTATATCAATATAGTTTATACCTGGTCAACATTTGGCAAGGCTTTTATCATGGAACTGCCCTAGTTACAGCATTATCTGATGTGTTCTGCTGTGTTTACAACCTACTTACAGTAGGATACTGTAGGAAAAAATGTGAAATGTCATGGTTATTATGCAAATATTGTCACAGCAAGTTCATCTTCCAGCAACCGGATTTTAAGTTTTTGTCCATAATGTTGCTTGATCGGTGGTTAGGCTATTAACTGGCCAAAAGTAGGCTACATGAAAAGTTCTACTGTTAATATACAGTATAACCGTGTGGGCTTTCAGTGAATTTATGTAAATCACAAAGTATATCGGCGCTTCCTGTGGCGCAGGAGCATTCTCAGCAACAAAAGTTCTAAAATTAGGATCCTACATCTGTATGTTAAGGGATCAAACTGTTAGCATATGGAGCTGCCATTCCAAATGGATGTCCATGTGTAAATCCTTGTAATGAAAGACAGCTAAATATAGTCTCATCTTTAATGGGGGAGGAAACACAACAGCTGTTTGAATATTCTCTGGGATATTGGCTGCTTAAATTGCACAGAGATTTGATCAGTTAAACCCTCTGCATGGAGACAAAAGCCACAGCTCTCTCTCTCACACACAGGAATGGGTTGTCAGTCTATTTTAACCGTGGGAACACGGTTCTATTCTGAGTTCAACAAGGTGAGATACAAGGTGAGAAATGCTCTGTGAGCAGCACCCACCAGGTCAGGGTGACACCCAATTAAAAGTGAGGCAGACACGTGCAGTGAAACGCTGAGTGCATATTCTTCCTGACAGAAGGAGTCACAGAAGTATTATTCATACAAGGAGAGGATGAATGGTTCCAGCTGACCGTAGCAGTCTAGAATAGGGCAGTTATCTACAAGTACTGTACTTACATACAGTGCATTCAGAAAGTATTCAGACCCCTTGACTTTTTCCACATTATGTCACGTTACAGCCTTATTCAACAATGACTTAAATTGTTGTTTTTTTCCACTCATCAATCTACATGCAATACCCCATAATGACAAAGCAAAAACAGTTTTTTAGAAATGTTTGCAAAAACATAAATATTACATTTACATAAGTATTCAGACCCTTTACTCAGTACTTTGTTGAAGCACCTTTGGCAGCGATTACAGCCTTGAGTCTTCTTGAGTATGAAGCTACAAGCTTGGCACACCTGTATTTGGGGAGTTTCTCCCATTCTTCTCTGCAGATCTTCTCAAGCTCTGTCAGGTTGGATGGAGAGCGTTGCTGCACAGCTATTTTCAGGTCTCTCCAGAGATGTTCGATCGGGTTCAAGTCCGGGTTCTGGCTGGGCCACCCAAGGACATTCGGAGACTTGTCCAGAAGCCACTCCTGCATTGTATTGGTTGTGTGCTTAGGGTCGTTGTCCTGTTGGAAGGTAAACCTTCGCCCCAGTCTGAGGTTCTGAGCACTCCGGAGCAGTGATCTCTCTGTACTTTTCTCTGTTCATCTTTCCCTCGATCTCCCAGTCCCTGCCACTGAAAAACATCCCCACAGCATAGTGCTGCCACCACCATGCTTCACTGTAGGAATGGTGCCAGGTTTCCTCCAGACGTGACACTTGGCATTCAGGCCAAAGAGTTCAATCTCGCTTTCTTCGGACCAGAGAATCTTGTTTCTCAAGGTCTGAGAGACCTTTAGGTGCTTTGGTGGAGTGCCGCAGAGAAGGTTGTCCTTCTGGAAGGTTCTCTCATCTCCACAGAGGAATTCTAGAGCTCTGTCAGAGTGACCAAGGCTCTTCTCCCGATTGCTCAGTTTGGCCGGACAGCCAGAAGTTCCAAATTTCTTCCATTTAAGAATGATGGAGGCCACTGTGTTCTTGGGGACCTTGAATGCAGCAGAATTTTTTTGGAATCCTTCCCCAGATCTGTGCCTCGACACAATCCTGTCTGGGAGCTCTACGGACAATTCCTTCGACCTCATGGCTTGGTTTTTTCTCTGACATGCACTGTCAACTGTGGGACATTATATAGACAGGTGTGTGCCTTTCCAAATCATGTACAATCATTTGAATTTACCACAGGTGGACTCCAATCAAGTTGTAGAAACATCTCAAGGATAAACAATGGAAACAGGATGCACCTGAGCTCAATTTGACTCTCATAGCAAAGTGTCTGAATACTTAAGATATTTCTGTATATTTTTAATACACTTGCAAACATTTCTATAAACCTGTTTTGCTTAGTCATTATGGGGTATTGTGTGTAGATTGATGTGTTTTATTTCATACATTTTAGAATAAGGCTGTAATGTAACAAAATATAGAAAAAGTCAAGGGGTCTGAATACTTTCCGAATGCGAGAACATAAACATCCAGACTTCCTTCCCTTTGTTGTAATGCTACACAAGTTCAACATGTTTTAGCATTTGTATATAGAACATCTTAACCTGACCTGTCCCACTGAATCCAAGCCACAACGAATAAGAGAGATTAACTATGATAAAAATAATCACATCCTGAAACAGGTGACGTACACAGGAATGTCAGCTTTTATTCAAACAGGTGACCATATGGCAACAGGATCAAGCAGTAACAGACAATTCATTCCATGTGTTAGCCATCTCTTCCTCATACTTAACGGACTGCATTAACAGAACCCAGTATAAAAATCAATCTCTGGAGCCAATGGTATCAAGTCCACTTCAAAATCACTTCCCACTGGGCGCTGACGTCAATTCAACGTCTATTCCACGTTGGTTCAACCAGTGTGTGCCCGGTGGGTTGAATGTACCAACCTTGGCGCAAAACAGACAGTACCTTTTCCTCATTGAGCAGCACTTCCACGTCAGTTGAACATTACATAAATAAATATGCACAACATGATTAAATCATAAATATAATATAAATATATGTCTTTGTGACTGGATTTAGATAGGCAGCCCGATTCACTAAATGGTCTTTTGACCAATCACATCTGAAAAACGATCTGATGCGAAAAGATCTGATGTGATAGGTAAAAAAAGACCTATTAGTGGGAAACATATCAAAATTGGTCTGCCTGTGTAAACGCAGCCATAGAAGCCCTTCTGGAGATCAATCACATCCTCTGTTGCCATTGTGTTCCGAATGATTACCAAAAACATACCGGAGAGATAATCTGAGATGCAAAAATACATATAGTAATGTACAGAAATCTGAATTTCAAAGTAGCATATTATCAGGGGAGTGACTGGTTGGCCTTTCATTCACTGTTAATTACAATGAATACTGAACTCAAATATTGTCCTCTCAAGGTTCTTATCAAATAAAAGGTTCCTATCAAATAAAGGTTCCTATCAAATAAGGAAACAATAGCAAGTCTTTCACACATCGTGAACATAAAACATGTCAATCATCATTTCAGTATTAAAAGATAAAAAGATAGATAGAAAACAAAATAAAACGGAGGCTCAATAGTGAGATTCTGGTCTTTCGACAAAGCAAACAGCACAAGAAAGCCGGCAACGCAACTCTCAAGCTTTTACAGTGGAGACAAGCCGAAAGGATTCCGGAAATCTGGAGGCAGACACACAAAAGGAGCATTTGGCTTCATTGGTGGTACAATCAATTCAGAATCATTATTAATAACATGGAATCAATGTAAACATTGAAGAGATAAAACAAAACATGAATAGAATGTTGCAGTTATTCCACAGCCTCTTCTCTGGAGTGAAGGAGAGTATCTATCTGATGGCTGCTGCTGCCAATGTGGTTTACCTGTCCGGGAGGAACAAGGGAACAGTGACACACTGTTATAGAATTGGACAAAAATAATAAATGACTCAAGTTTAAAGTGCAGCTTATATAGTAGCTAGGGTAACACCTTGAAAAAGACATGGGTGTGAAAATTCATATTTTCTACACATTTTTCACTCATTTATCTCTTGTGAAGCCTCTGCAGTTTTTTTTACAACTGCAGAGCCGATCAAATCAGGTTCAACATGGTAGGTTATGAATGTTAACCCAGAAGCCCTTGCAGCAGATTGAGGATATTCTTTTAGCACAGAGGGCAAAGCAGTCTCATTGCTTTTTCACGCCTTGCTCTGCCAGGGTCCCAATCACTAAGTATCATGTTCCATCTCACTGAGGAAGAAGAGAAAGTCTACCTACGAGTGCCAAGATATCAGCTGAATTTCACACTTCTCATCAGCAGAGCAACTTGCTGTACCTCTAATTCTTAAATTGAATTCAAACCTCTTTAAACCTCAAAGTAATTATCAGGGCTTTTCTGCCATTTCTGTGCACATTCCCTGTCAAACTGACACTGTAGATAGTGTGTGTGTGTTCCTTAATCAACTAACAATCCAACGTTCATTTGTAGCGAAATCCCCGAGCCGACTAGGTGAAAAATCTGCCCGTCTATGTTTTTCCCTTGAGCAAGGCACTTAACCCTAGTTGCTCCTGTAAGTCGCTCTGGATCCGACTAAACGTTTTTGCTTCGTGACCCAGCAGTTGAGGTGTCTTTTGAGTCGCGACCCACCTTAAGTGTTAAGCGGTGAAAAAACATTCACAGACAGAACAAGTAAAAAACATTGCATTATAATAATAAGTACAAAATATTATCTCGTCAGCGGAGAGAAAATGTTTACGTTTGAAAGCTAATTCACTGCAATTCTACACATTTTGACAGACTAGTGCTGTATTCCTATGCTTGTCTAGCTCAAAGATGATAGTCTATTATTAACAAACAGGTTATATATTCTACATATTTTTTGTTTTAGTATTCGTTTTATTTTACCACCCTTTCTCTACCCAATTTCGTCATATCCAATTTCGATCTTGTCTCATCGCCGCAGCTCCCCAACGGGCTCGGGAGAGGCGAAGGTCGAGTCATGCGTCCTCCGAAACATGACCCGCCAAACCTCGCTCCTTAACACCCGCCCGCTTAACCCGCAAGCCAGGCGCACCAATGTGTCGGAGGAAACGCCGTTCAACTGACGACGAAGTCAGCCCGCCACAAGGAGTCGCTAGAGCGCGGTGAGCCACGTAAAATAACCCCAGAGTCCTTCCAAAGGGCTCATATTTAAAGTTCGCACATTCTAAACCGTCTGGTGTCGCATGGGGCATAGAAAACCACATACCTTCCTTCCATGGTCCAATTCCTTCTCTCCTGTCATCTGTTGTCTGGCATGTTCACACCTCTGAATGATTTATTCTGGAAAGGACAAAAGTGCAACATTTCAAAAACACTGCGCTAATAGCCTAGATCTCAGATCAAAACACTTCATTTTAAGGGTTCCATTATAAACCATTTATAAGGCATTTACAAACCATCGCCATTTATTAATCATCACTCCTACATTCCTAAATGTTAGTTAGATAGCTATTCACAAAAGTATATATTCCCTTAAACATCCCGTGCTGCGTATTATTTTACCAGGTACTGCTGGAAGGACAATTGTTACAGCTACCTTGTGCTTCGGACATCTCATGGAGAAGTTTTCCTCGTTTAGCACACAGCCTGCAAAAGACCGATTGAAAATGAAGCATTTAGTCTCAACACAACGTTTCTTCACTGACAGAATTTGCACATAGGCAGAGCAGGACAGCTTCCCACCTGACTGAGCTGCACAGCTGTAGTGGTACTTATTGGGGCAGCCTTTCTGGAAGCAGCCCATGGTTGCACCTGCTGCATTGCATGTGGAACACACCTGGAAATGACATTTTTGCATAAAGCCTTATTCGAGAGGCCAAAGACACAGTGAAGGAGTAAGGCTTTGTGTGTTACCTAGTCACAAGCATAATGGTCCTCGGTCTATCTGAGCTGCTTCAGTTTGACCTTGCTTACACATTTGATAAAGTGAAGCAGACCGAAGCTAGATATGCATTTCAGGAATGTCAGAAGACACCAATTCATTTTGATTTAGCAGACACAGTAATATGATCATACTTTCAGTTATGTTCTCATCTATGTTGCACTCGAGATTATCTCGAACAAAGAGGTATCGGTGAATTTGACTCACTGTTTCTTGGGCAAACCTAACAGCCTCCTCCAAGCCGTAGAGCTTTCCTTTAACTAAGAAAACACCCGTGGACCATATGCCACAGTCCTCGTGGACCCAGCATTCATTGGTGTTGTGGGGCACCACAGGCGGACTGTGGCCGTCCGCCACGCAGCCGTTTGTTCTGAGCTTTTTGGCTGAAGGCAACGTGGAGCTTTCACAATCGCTGACAACGACGCAGCGGTCGTCATCTACAGCCCCTACTCTAGGCACAATGCTCAGTTCATGTGACCCATTCTCCTCTACCTGACCACATAGGCCTATCTTACAATCTACAGACAGTTCACTGTCCTTGTGTTCTTCCTTCTGGGTCTGCTGTTTGCCTTGTTCCTCCAAAGCCGGTCCAGTTGGATAGTAAGGCCCGTGAAGGTCCCCTAGGCCCACAGCATTAGCAGACCCACCACACAGGCAGCACGCCATTAGGGGCTGACACTTACTCTTTGAGCCGAGGCGACCCAGACGATAACAAGACGTCTTAGGAAGGACACCAGACAAAGACCCAGACCCAGTTGGTTGTAGCTGCGGTCCTTTGTTCCGCCTCGCATCTAACTCCTCCTGCTGATCGTTGATCACTGTACAAGCAGAGTACTCCCCCTGCTCCATGTGCACAAAAGGGACAAAGTTATCTGATTTACTGGCTCTTTTGTCTTGTTTGTAGTTTGCATATCTCAGCTTGATTTCTGCCTCTTCATGGGAGAACATGGAGGAGGAGCTGGCATTCGGTTTCTCCCTCCTTCGTTTTGTTTTACCTGCTGCTGCTTTGTTACTACTTGAGGTCTGCTTTGCTGGGCTTCTCTGGTGGGTTTTCTGCTTGGTTCCTGACCTTTTGCCCCTGGGTGAAGAGGGCTTTGTCCACTCCTGTTGGATGTCTTCCACGTGTGTGGCCTTGGGCCTTGACTCTGTAGCAGGTGATGATCCTCTCTGTGGCCTTCTAGAGGAACGTAGGCTCTCAGAGGGGTCCTGACGAACTGTCCGACGGCCTACATCAGAGTCATCAGAATCTACAACACACCTGTACAGGTAGACAGTTGGCTGTAACCAAGACTCATCCTCTGAACTAGATGACTTCTCCTTTGAGTCTATTGTGTCGCCAGAATGTTCCTTGGGTAATATTCTACTCAAGTTTTTGGTATGGATTTTTGAATGATGGCGAGTGACATTGTTGGTGGGTTTCTGAGCACTGACCCCAAGCTGTATTGTTCTAGGATGTGGAGAAAGGCTTTTCATTAAAACATTACTAGCTTCACCTATCAGACTTTTCTCATTCTGAACATCACCAGGTAAACGGGGAATCTTTTTATTTTCATTGGTGATGGGAACTTCAATGACATCACTATCATCACTTGAGATATCCACAGGAGAACTGACAGATTTCCCATACACAGCAGCTAATTCCGACAGGTTAAGGACAGGTTTTGCGTTCACCGACATCTCCTCTGTGCTTTCAGATGAATCCTCTGAGTATGTATTGTCAGAACTGGGGGACCTCAGTGTCTGGCGCATTAGATAACAACCTTTAGCTTCACCCAAAGAGACAGCGCCAGGGGACGGAGAATCCACTAAGGGACTAACAGATCCCATGTCTAAATAGTCCTGAGGTGAGGGTGCTTCCTTAGAAACAAGCAAAATGACATCAGAGTCACTCTGACTCTCTTCTCCCTCAATACTTTCAGAAACGGGGCTCTCTGCATTTAGGCTCTCTGGAGGATGTGGCTCGTACAACCCTGAGTCCCGTAAGCTTCTGTCCATACCATTATGTAAAAGGGGGGAGTGAACACAAGTCCTAGTCCCATAGGAGAGTCTGACACCTGTGTCTGTTTTCTCAGAGAGGAGCTGCATGCAGGGCATGGACACATGGTCGTCAGTGATGCTGTGCCAGCTGGGCTTCTTCATCAGTTCCAGAACCTCTGTGGTTCTGGGATTCAGATGACTCTTCCTACATCTGTTTGAGAGGTCCAAAGCCATAGGAAGAGGGTCTTGAGATGACAGCTCCATAACTGTAAGACAAATACAGTCACAAAGACGGTTAAGCCCATACTCTTGAGGTTATTCTGTAGGCAAACTTCAAGCCTAGACTATATAGGGCAGAATTTCAAAAGCTGCTTTTCTACATAATATCTACAGATGTAGGATTTTTATTTGAGGCATCTTGCTACAGCAGGAACATAATAGCACCAGAAAATGTGAATTATTAGCTATGTGGATTATAATTAATGGCCATGTTTTGTTGGGATTGATACATTTTTCGTTAGGGGAAAATCATTTCCGACATTTGAGCTAAATCACAAACTTTAGAAGCCTTTTTACAGCTCGAATACACTATTACGTTGGTGTTTCCTGCTGTTCAGGAACATTCTCAGCAACAAAAGAGCGATCAAATTAAGATCCTACATCTGTAGTACTAATGCATCACTAGAACAACAATCTGTCGTTGAACCAGACATTGCTGTTATTATTGAGGATGACTAAAAAAAAAAGCTCCCCGTTCAAGGTACCGTTAGTGCCCGGTACCCACCCTTCGTCGTCCCTTGCTGCAGGTGAGTGCACTGATGATGGTAGCTGACTAGTGCTTAGGTAGCTTTGCATCCAGGCCTTTTGGTAGCTGACTAGTGCTTAGGTAGCTTTGCATCCAGGCCTTTTGGTAGCTGACTTGTGCTTAGGTAGCTTTGCATCCAGGCCTTTTGGTAGCTGACTTGTGCTTAGGTAGCTTTGCATCCAGGCCTTTTGCAAACGAAAGCTAACAGCTAACGTTAGCCAGCTACTGTGTTGACAACCCCGACTTTAGCTAGCTAGCTAGCTGGAGTTAGCTCGCTATTCGTCGACAATAACAGGCGTTGTAACAAACATGTTGCCGACGACCCATTATATCGGGAAAGAGTTGTAAGTGAAACGTACTATTTGACCTACCTTATTGAAATGAACCAAGTAAAGTGAAAGGGTGCTCCCTTTCCAAAAAGGTCATCTCGTAGTTTACTTGCGTTGGTGAAGAACTCAGCTGGAGCAATGCATTATGGGAGATGAGAGTTGTGTCAGTTTCATTTGATGTGGAACCTAATAAATATTTGATAAATATTTGATAAATGTGTCCATTTTCATTCATGATCAATTATTTAATTTCTTGTTGTTGTAAAATAAAATACATTCATAGAATATTTGGTATATTTCCCTGTCCTCTGATGATTTGATTATGATTGTTCAGTAGCAGACTGATTAAAAGTCACACATTTTTTCAAAATAAATCAATTTAATTTATCTTTAGATTACTTGACATGGAATAAAGAACAGCAAAATGTGTCCAGAGTGGCGCAGCAGTCTAAGGCACTGCATCTCAGTGTTAGAGGCGTCACTACAGACACCCTGGTTCGATTCCAGGCTGTGTCACAATCCGGCCGTGATTGGGAGTCCCATAGGGCGGCGCACAATTGGCCCAGCGTCGTCCGGGTTTGGCCGGGGTAGGCCGTCATTGTAAATACGAATTTGTTCATAACTGACTTGCCTAGTTAAATAAAGGTTAAATCAAATAAAAATAAACGCCTACAAAGAAAACCACTCATAAACAATTTACATTATAGATTCAGACAGTACATAAATACTTTTTCCATGTATTTCACAGGGAAGAAAAGCAAACGTAATATGAGATGAATGTAAATCGGCATTACAAACGTAGACAGGGTATATAGTAGTGTGCGTTTAGATACAATGATGTAAAAATACAGAATCCTCAAATAATATGCTAAATTCTGTAGCATAGAAACGGTAGATAGGACATAAAATGTTTGACAATAAAACTTTGGATCTCTAAGTGCTAAATGGTGTAAACAGAAACAATCCATGTTTGTTCAGCAGCAGTTACCTTCCTTGATACTCTACAGAGAAAGAAACAGTTATCAGAAATCAGATCAAGCATTATTACTATTGAGTCATAATGGTAAAGCTTTGTGTTTCAAAAGTGATTATTGACTTAAAGAATCCCCAACAGCTTTCTCTAACATACTGGCATGGCATAGTATTTTATTCACTGACATTACTACATTTAGCAGACATGCAAGAAAATTACACCATTCACTGAACTTGCATAATTCTATCATTCCAAAATACAGACGATTATTCACAAGGTGCAGCCATGCCTATAATGTTGGCTACATTACCAGGACAGTCCCTTCTATTTTTCAGTCTAACAGAACTAGGGAGTGTATGATGGATGAAAGAAGGATTAAAACCAACTAGTTGGCTCCAGTATTGAGAGGTCAAACCGCATGTATGAGGAAGAATAACGGACAACAACGCCACTAGTGAAGGCAAAACAGATTTTTCAGATATTTCTCATACATTTTTACCCAAAGGAGATCTCTATAGGGTTAATTTATGTAAGAAATCAACAGAACCTCAAGGGTTATAAAAAAAATCTGACATGCTACAGCAAACCGCACCGATGACAGTCAGAGGATTCAGATACATCCAATATTATTAAGATACATAAACACAATGAGGTTAATCACAAATTGTCAGTATTACGCAAAGAATAACATCTATACAATACAGACTAGTGATGCTGCCAAAACCAGAGGTGGTTGGGGAAACATCCAGCGAGACTTGGCTGTCTTGCAGGTGTTGGCCACAGAGCGGCAGCGCTCAACGTCTTTTCGTTTTCACACCAGTGGTTCATCTCTGAATCCCTGAAGGCCGGGCCACCAGTAAAATGTCATGTATACCATTATTATCCGTGTCCACTGCAGACGAGAGCTCTCCCAGTGCTTTGTGGGCCAGCCTCAGGTTCTCCCTGAGCTGTCCCAGGTCTCTCTCTGCCTTGGTCTTCATGATGCTCAGCTCTGTGTAGATGTCTTTGTACGTCTCTGTCGCATACCTCTTATCCTGGAGGGGAACAGAGATGATGTTATAACCAGGCACTATTACCAGGGTCAATAAAGTATGACTCATGCTAATAAATGTACAGTAATACTTGATAATAGCATGACATTGCCCAGTCTTACGTCTACTCCTCATACATCTATACAGACAGAAGCTATTGTTATTCGCCCAGTGTGTGCTGTGCTGTGCTCTCACCCTGTGGGCTGTCTGGAGTTCGTCTTTGAGCGAGGTGATCTTCTGCTTGAGGCACTGCACCTCTGACTCCTTCACACGCAGGGCGATCTAACAGTCAGACAGAATCACAGCTGATGCCTCAGACACAGGTACAACACCGGAGGACCAAGGTGCCATAGATCAGCACAGAATGGACAGCACGTGAGTATGTCATACGCTTTAGAGGTTGTAAGTTGATCATGTTGCTAAGGGTGACATCTAGTGGCGTTACCAGGCACCCACAGTTTACCTTCACGTCAAACTTTACTTGACTGGTCTAGATAAAAGATTATATCCAACAATTGTGTTTATGCTTAAGCAACATCAGAAGTAGGTATTGTACAGTGAAGTACTATTGAAGACCTACCTCCAGCTCATACACATCTCTCTCCTGACTAAGAGGGAAAGCGTCCTGCTTGGCCAGAGAGCACATTCTGGTGATCTCGGCAGCTAGATGGCCACTCAGCTCCTTGAAAGACAACCACAGTCATCATTACTAACACCGCTACTTTGTACTTGAAGACAAAGACATAAGTGGGAAATTAAGGCAAATGTAAGGGACCCTCAAGGTTTTGTAACAGTCTGATATGAAGTTTATAACAGTATGCGTTATGCATTCCAGTATGTGTGTTAAGACAGAGGACCCGGCAGCTGATTTAGTTGTCTTGGAACATAAACGGTTGTGATGGGTACATGGTCACGATGTGACTGACCTGGTTGCGAGTCCTGAGGTCCTGGTTCTCCTGGTGACACCGACACAGAGCCTGTCTCTCTGCCACCACGGCCTGGCCCAGGTGGGAGCTCTCCAGACACTTTAGAGAGTACTGCTGGGACAACACCTCCAGCTCTCTGTGACAGGAGGCCAGCTCCGAACTACACACATACACGTGTATACATGCGCGCGCACACACACACACACACACACACACACACACACACACACACACACACACACACGCGGGTGCACGCACAAAATCACACGATCCTGTGATCTGAAAACCACGGCCAAGACTAGACACAAGGTGCACTGTGTGTGTTCAGATACAGACAGATACAGAGCCAAGGACAGGGATGTGCCACATTACTCAGCAGCCATAAGAGTGTCAACCAATCCAGTGTACTGCCTGGCTGCTTTCCTTGACCATTTACAACCACATGGATCAACAGGTAGTACATTTACCTGTGTTGCCTATATATTTCTCCAAGATTCACGTCTCCTGCATTGTCGTTTTCGTGGCATGCCCTCTGTATCTCTCTCTTGAGTTCGGCACGGTGAGCGTTCTTCATTGCTTCAATTGCTAATGCCACAATAAAAGGGGATATGTTCATTCCATTAGAGTGGCATGGGAATGTGAGCCTATCAATATTCTGAGCAACTACGCCTTAACACATACTGTAAATAACCTAAAAACATTTAACTTTTAAACATACACACACCTGTGATAGTAGCAGCCGTCTCCTCCTTCAGCAGTCTGTCTGTGTCTATCTGCAGGCGCTGCAGGTCCTGCTGGTGTTTGTGTTGCAGATCCCCCAGGATCCTCTGCTGGGACTCCTCCATGGTGACAAAGCCATGCTCATATGTGGCCTGGAGGGAGAAGCACAGACACAGTGGACTGTTAGGTGATTCATCCACAGATCCATTGTCATAATGGTCACTACTCCCTGGGGTTGGTTCATTACATCTTCATTCTAGTCAATTCAGGAACTACCAAAAATCCCATTGATGATAATTTCTATTATGGGCGTCGTCCTACCTTTAGCTTTTCAATGTCCTCCTTATGTTTCAGCTGGAGAGACGCCATTCTCCCATCATGCTCTGCTTTCATGTCGGCCATGACAGACAGCTGCTCCTCCAGATCCTTCACACTACCTCTCAGTGATGATAACACAACCTCCAGCTCCTCCTCGCCCAGGGTGTTTGCTTCTTCACGGGGTTCAGCAGTGCTCCTCTCCTCTGCATACGCACCAGTAGCAACTTCCTGGATTCCTTTCTCTACCTCATCTAGCCTACTCTCTACCTCTATAATTGGACTCGCCGTGCTGTTGGTCAGGGAGTCACCCTCCACCACTTCCGCACACCTTCGGTTTGGGCTCTCAGCCTCCATTTTCCCTGCAGCATTCATTGCAGGCGTCTCGGTCTTCTGCTCACGTGCAGTGTCTAGTAGCTCTGTGGCTGTTTTCTGTGAGTCTATGTGTTCTCCCTGCCTCAGGGTGGTCATCCCTAATCCCACTGAGGAACTGCACTGTCCCTCCAGGTCTGATAGTCTGGCCCCAAGCTGCTGGTTTTCACTCAAAGGAGGAGAAGCAATGAGCAGTCCCTGTTGAGTGTCTTGAAGTTGGCTCTTGTGTAGAGTGTTAGGCCTACTGAGACGATAGGATAAGAAGGCTTCCATGGCGGTGCACTGTATGGAAGCTAACCGGGGCTCATTTACATTGTGGGAATTACAAAGTCTTTGTGCCAGGGACTGGAGCTCGTTGTTGGCAGAGGCTCCAACTGAGGAGGCGATTTGGTTAAACAGGAACATCCTCTCCTGTGCGATCTCGGTGAAATGTCGGCTTATGAAGTCATCGGTGTAATTTAGCTGGTTGTACACAGTCGATATCCTCTCATCATCAGCGTCTTCCTCTTTCATTTTTGAACCCGTTTCACCTGCTCTGTTTCCAATGATGTCCAGGTCTCTCAAAGACCTGCATCCATTCATCCTGGCCAGGCTTCCAGTGTCTGTGTTTAAATCTTTCTTATTGTGAGAGAACAGGCTATGAGCTAGGAGGAGCATTTGCTTTTCCACTACCTTGTGTTCTAAAATCTGACTTAGAATCACATCTGTGAGCTTATCCTCATTGGACTGAGATGGGTTGACCTTCAAACCGTTCAACAGCCTTCCCCAAAACTCCTCCTCTAACTGAAGCTGCCTGACCAATGTCTGGTTCACCTCCACACACTTTCTATCTAATGGCACCTTTACCACATTCATATCTGACCTGTCAATCACCTGCGCAACTCTCCCTAAGGTTCTGGACATCAACATGATCCTTTGCACCACTTGCTGAACCCTTTCTTCACCTGAAACCAATATTCCCTCCTCCTGCCGTTTGCCTTCACTGCTGCACCTCAATCCACTTTCTTCCTCCACCGTCCTTTCCATCTCTACTTCCTCATTAAACCTTACGATGTCAGCCTCTGCCTCCATGGCTCTCTGGCTGTACAGCCTGTCAGCCTCTCGGAGTTCTGCGTTGTGGGCCTGCAGCTCCCTGCAGGTCTGTTCTGTGTGCTGGAGCTGTCTCACTAGCTCTAAATGCTTGGCCTCCATGGCCTGCAGACACTGTTGAAGGTGTTCCCTCTCCTTCTCTCCAAGGTGGTGTGTGTTGATATTCTCCTCCCCAGCTTCCTCCTCTTCATAATCATCATCATCCTCCTCCTCTTCTGCTGGGAAGCCCAGGCCTTTGAAATTGGCCTCCCTGAGCTGCAGCTGCACCTCTGTCTCCTTCAGACGCTGGTCCATTGAGGCTAGTAAAGACTGGGCCTCCTGGAGCTGCTGATCTCTCCTGCGCAGCTCCTTCTCCAGGCCCTCCACTTTGGCCTGGCTGTGCTGCTCCACCTCAGGGAGGAACTGGGGCCCACTGTACTGAGTGATAAGCAATGCTTTCAGTCTCTCTAGCTCTCCGTCTGCCTCTGTCAGCTGGTTGAGCATCTCCTGGTTGTGCTGGTTGAGGGCCTTGTTCTTGTTGCCGAGCAGCTCTACCTCCTGGGAGAGTCTCCTCATCACAATGTCCTGGTCTGGGTCTACGTACTCCTCGATGGGCCTGTGTGTCTCACAGCATAGTAGGTTGTCTATTCTTACGCTGTTGGCTCTTTCCTGAGTTTCCTCCATGCTCAGTGAATCTAGGCTCCATGCACAACTATTTGTGTGCGATTCTGGAGTCAATGTCTGTTGATGGCTTCCGTTTTCAAACTGTGTCTGAGAGTTAGTCCCTCTATTTTCCCTTCCATTCTGAGGCACAGAGTCAGAGGAGAGTTCTGTGTCTGAGGTCGGGGACATAACAGGTGTGTTTACTGATATAGGGCAGTCGGGGAACAGATCCTCCAGCTCCTGGAGGTTTCCCTCTGTATCAGCTCCAGGGGAGCTGTGTGTCTCCAGGGGGGCTGATGACAGGGACAGGCCAAGCAGCTCCTGTTGCTGGAGGAGCTCTCTGGGCTCCCTGTACATGTCAGTCAGGCTTTTCAAAGAGGGAAGATCAGCTTCTGGGCACAACAGGGCCTCAGGCTTACAGGAAGAGGCAAGAAAATGGTTTATAATTAGGTAGTTATCATTGTTGCAAAGTGGAAGTATTATAGATGGGAATATTTAGAGCATATCCATACTATGTATAGGCTAAGGTATATTTTGCCTTACCGGCTGGCGTCCTAATGCAGTGCTCAACTGAGCCTCCAGCTCAAGCCTGCGATGGTCTGACTCTGCCAACTGGCCCTTCAACTCCTCAGCCTTTAATCACAAGACACAGGGATAAAGTAAGTCCACCGTTAAGACGACCAGCAGCAGAGAAAGCATGTGTATCTCATTTGGACTCACCTTCCTGTGGCAGGTCTTCAGTAGAATCTCCAAACCCTCTTTATCCTTGACCTGGGACTCAGTGTACAATGGAACAGTCTTTTCCTGTCTAAAGGCAGTCCTCTCCACCTGCTGCCAACACTGTTCAATCTCCCTCTGCACCCTCTGGTGAGTCCTGGGACTGATGTCTCCCTTGCAACAGTCCATCTCCCAGCCCACAAGGAAGCCTAGCATGCTGTCATACCTCCTCCTTCTCTCCTCTCGCCTCCTCTTCCTCTCTAGGTCCCCTACCTCCATCTGAAGAGGCTCCTTTGTCACCTCCTGCTGCACCTCCTGCTCAGAGGCGAACAAGACCATAGGGCTGAACTCCTGTGTCACATCTGGCTTAGGGAGGGGCGGGGTCTCTGATGGGCTGCAGGGGATGAGATGAACTGGCTTTATAATCATAACAGAATAACACATATACTTACTGAATGAGGAAACAAGGTGGTAGGCTACTAATGTAGAGACCTTCCCATCACTACTCTAGAATGCTGGTAGGCTACTAATGTAGAGACCTTCCCATCACTACTCTAGAATGGTAGTAGGCTACTAATGTAGAGACCTTCCCATCACTACTCTAGAATGGTGGTAGGCTACTAATGTAGAGACCTTCCCATCACTTCTCTAGAATGGTGGTAGGCTACTAATGTAGAGACCTTCCCATCACTACTCTAGAATGGTGGTAGGCTACTAATGTAGAGACCTTCCCATCACTACTCTAGAATGGTGGTAGGCTACTAATGTAGAGACCTTCCCATCACTACTCTAGAATGCTGGTAGGCTACTAATGTAGAGACCTTCCCATCACTACTCTAGAATGGTGGTAGGCTACTAATGTAGAGACCTTCCCATCACTACTCTAGAATGGTGGTAGGCTACTAATGTAGAGACCTTCCCATCACTACTCTAGAATGGTGGTAGGCTACTAATGTAGAGACCTTCCCATCACTACTCTAGAATGGTGGTAGGCTACTAATGTAGAGACCTTCCCATCACTACTCTAGAATGGTGGTAGGCTACTAATGTAGAGACCTTCCCATCACTACTCTAGAATGGTGGTAGGCTACTAATGTAGAGACCTTCCCATCACTACTCTAGAATGGTGGTAGGCTACTAATGTAGAGACCTTCCCATCACTACTCTAGAATGGTGGTAGGCTACTAATGTAGAGACCTTCCCATCACTACTCTAGAATGGTGGTAGGCTACTAATGTAGAGACCTTCCCATCACTACTCTACAATGGTGGTAGGCTACTAATGTAAAGACCTTCCCATCACTACTATAGAATGGTGGTAGGCTACTAATGTAGAGACCTTCCCATCACTACTCTAGAATGGTGGTAGGCTACTAATGTAGAGACCTTCCCATCACTACTCTAGAATGGTGGTAGGCTACTAATGTAGAGACCTTCCCATCACTACTCTAGAATGGTGGTAGGCTACTAATGTAGAGACCTTCCCATCACTACTATAGAATGGTGGTAGGCTACTAATGTAGAGACCTTCCCATCACTACTATAGAATGGTGGTAGGCTACTAATGTAGAGACCTTCCCATCACTACTCTAGAATGGTGGTAGGCTACTAATGTAGAGACCTTCCCATCACTACTCTAGAATGGTCGTAGGCTACTAATGTAGAGACCTTCCCATCACTACTCTAGAATGGTGGTAGGCTACTAATGTAGAGACCTTCCCATCACTACTATAGAATGGTGGTAGGCTACTAATGTAGAGACCTTCCCATCACTACTATAGAATGGTGGTAGGCTACTAATGTATTACTGTGGTAGTGAGGGTGGTAGGCTACTAATGTATTACTGTGGTAGTGAGGGTGGTAGGCTACTAATGTATTACTGTGTGGTAGTGAGGGTGGTAGGCTACTAATGTATTACTGTGTGGTAGTGAGGGTGGTAGGCTACTAATGTATTACTGTGTGGTAGTGAGGGTGGTAGGCTACTAATGTATTACTATGTGGTAGTGAGGGTGGTAGGCTACTAATGTATTACTGTGTGGTAGTGAGGGTGGTAGGCTACTAATGTATTACTGTGTGGTAGTGAGGGTGGTAGGCTACTAATGTATTACTGTGTAGTAGTGAGGGTGGTAGGCTACTAATGTATTACTATGTGGTAGTGAGGGTGGTAGGCTACTAATGTATTACTATGTAGTAGTGAGGGTGGTAGGCTACTAATGTATTACTATGTGGTAGTGAGGGTGGTAGGCTACTAATGTATTACTATGTAGTAGTGAGGGTGGTAGGCTACTAATGTATTACTGTGTGGTAGTGAGGGTGGTAGGCTACTAATGTATTACTGTGTGGTAGTGAGGGTGGTAGGCTACTAATGTATTACTGTGTGGTAGTGAGGGTGGTAGGCTACTAATGTATTACTATGTAGTAGTGAGGGTGGTAGGCTACTAATGTATTACTGTGTGGTAGTGAGGGTGGTAGGCTACTAATGTATTACTGTGGTAGTGAGGGTGGTAGGCTACTAATGTATTACTATGTAGTAGTGAGGGTGGTAGGCTACTAATGTATTACTGTGGTAGTGAGGGTGGTAGGCTACTAATGTATTACTGTGTGGTAGTGAGGGTGGTAGGCTACTAATGTATTACTATGTAGTAGTGAGGGTGGTAGGCTACTAATGTATTACTATGTAGTAGTGAGGGTGGTAGGCTACTAATGTATTACTATGTAGTAGTGAGGGTGGTAGGCTACTAATGTATTACTATGTAGTAGTGAGGGTGGTAGGCTACTAATGTATTACTATGTAGTAGTGAGGGTGGTAGGCTACTAATGTATTACTATGTGGTAGTGAGGGTGGTAGGCTACTAATGTATTACTATGTGGTAGTGAGGGTGGTAGGCTACTAATGTATTACTGTGGTAGTGAGGGTGGTAGGCTACTAATGTATTACTGTGTGGTAGTGAGGGTGGTAGGCTACTAATGTATTACTATGTAGTAGTGAGGGTGGTAGGCTACTAATGTATTACTATGTAGTAGTGAGGGTGGTAGGCTACTAATGTATTACTGTGGTAGTGAGGGTGGTAGGCTACTAATGTATTACTGTGTGGTAGTGAGGGTGGTAGGCTACTAATGTATTACTATGTAGTAGTGAGGGTGGTAGGCTACTAATGTATTACTGTGTGGTAGTGAGGGTGGTAGGCTACTAATGTATTACTGTGTGGTAGTGAGGGTGGTAGGCTACTAATGTATTACTGTGTGGTAGTGAGGGTGGTAGGCTACTAATGTATTACTGTGTGGTAGTGAGGGTGGTAGGCTACTAATGTATTACTATGTGGTAGTGAGGGTGGTAGGCTACTAATGTATTACTGTGTGGTAGTGAGGGTGGTAGGCTACTAATGTATTACTATGTGGTAGTGAGGGTGGTAGGCTACTAATGTATTACTATGTAGTAGTGAGGGTGGTAGGCTACTAATGTATTACTGTGGTAGTGAGGGTGGTAGGCTACTAATGTATTACTGTGTGGTAGTGAGGGTGGTAGGCTACTAATGTATTACTGTGTGGTAGTGAGGGTGGTAGGCTACTAATGTATTACTATGTGGTAGTGAGGGTGGTAGGCTACTAATGTATTACTATGTAGTAGTGAGGGTGGTAGGCTACTAATGTATTACTGTGGTAGTGAGGGTGGTAGGCTACTAATGTATTACTGTGTGGTAGTGAGGGTGGTAGGCTACTAATGTATTACTGTGTGGTAGTGAGGGTGGTAGGCTACTAATGTATTACTGTGTGGTAGTGAGGGTGGTAGGCTACTAATGTATTACTGTGTGGTAGTGAGGGTGGTAGGCTACTAATGTATTACTGTGGTAGTGAGGGTGGTAGGCTACTAATGTATTACTGTGTGGTAGTGAGGGTGGTAGGCTACTAATGTATTACTGTGTGGTAGTGAGGGTGGTAGGCTACTAATGTATTACTATGTAGTAGTGAGGGTGGTAGGCTACTAATGTATTACTATGTGGTAGTGAGGGTGGTAGGCTACTAATGTATTACTGTGTGGTAGTGAGGGTGGTAGGCTACTAATGTATTACTATGTAGTAGTGAGGGTGGTAGGCTACTAATGTATTACTGTGTAGTAGTGAGGGTGGTAGGCTACTAATGTATTACTATGTAGTAGTGAGGGTGGTAGGCTACTAATGTATTACTATGTAGTAGTGAGGGTGGTAGGCTACTAATGTATTACTATGTAGTAGTGAGGGTGGTAGGCTACTAATGTATTACTGTGTGGTAGTGAGGGTGGTAGGCTACTAATGTATTACTATGTAGTAGTGAGGGTGGTAGGCTACTAATGTATTACTATGTAGTAGTGAGGGTGGTAGGCTACTAATGTATTACTGTGTGGTAGTGAGGGTGGTAGGCTACTAATGTATTACTGTGTAGTAGTGAGGGTGGTAGGCTACTAATGTATTACTGTGTGGTAGTGAGGGTGGTAGGCTACTAATGTATTACTGTGGTAGTGAGGGTGGTAGGCTACTAATGTATTACTGTGTGGTAGTGAGGGTGGTAGGCTACTAATGTATTACTATGTAGTAGTGAGGGTGGTAGGCTACTAATGTATTACTGTGTGGTAGTGAGGGTGGTAGGCTACTAATGTATTACTGTGGTAGTGAGGGTGGTAGGCTACTAATGTATTACTGTGTGGTAGTGAGGGTGGTAGGCTACTAATGTATTACTGTGTGGTAGTGAGGGTGGTAGGCTACTAATGTATTACTATGTGGTAGTGAGGGTGGTAGGCTACTAATGTATTACTGTGTGGTAGTGAGGGTGGTAGGCTACTAATGTATTACTATGTGGTAGTGAGGGTGGTAGGCTACTAATGTATTACTGTGGTAGTGAGGGTGGTAGGCTACTAATGTATTACTATGTGGTAGTGAGGGTGGTAGGCTACTAATGTATTACTATGTAGTAGTGAGGGTGGTAGGCTACTAATGTATTACTGTGTGGTAGTGAGGGTGGTAGGCTACTAATGTATTACTATGTAGTAGTGAGGGTGGTAGGCTACTAATGTATTACTATGTGGTAGTGAGGGTGGTAGGCTACTAATGTATTACTATGTGGTAGTGAGGGTGGTAGGCTACTAATGTATTACTATGTGGTAGTGAGGGTGGTAGGCTACTAATGTATTACTATGTGGTAGTGAGGGTGGTAGGCTACTAATGTATTACTGTGTGGTAGTGAGGGTGGTAGGCTACTAATGTATTACTATGTAGTAGTGAGGGTGGTAGGCTACTAATGTATTACTGTGTGGTAGTGAGGGTGGTAGGCTACTAATGTATTACTGTGTGGTAGTGAGGGTGGTAGGCTACTAATGTATTACTATGTGGTAGTGAGGGTGGTAGGCTACTAATGTATTACTATGTGGTAGTGAGGGTGGTAGGCTACTAATGTATTACTGTGTGGTAGTGAGGGTGGTAGGCTACTAATGTATTACTATGTAGTAGTGAGGGTGGTAGGCTACTAATGTATTACTATGTAGTAGTGAGGGTGGTAGGCTACTAATGTATTACTATGTAGTAGTGAGGGTGGTAGGCTACTAATGTATTACTGTGGTAGTGAGGGTGGTAGGCTACTAATGTATTACTGTGTGGTAGTAAGGGTGGTAGGCTACTAATGTATTACTGTGGTAGTGAGGGTGGTAGGCTACTAATGTATTACTATGTAGTAGTGAGGGTGGTAGGCTACTAATGTATTACTGTGGTAGTGAGGGTGGTAGGCTACTAATGTATTACTATGTGGTAGTGAGGGTGGTAGGCTACTAATGTATTACTGTGGTAGTGAGGGTGGTAGGCTACTAATGTATTACTATGTAGTAGTGAGGGTGGTAGGCTACTAATGTATTACTGTGGTAGTGAGGGTGGTAGGCTACTAATGTATTACTGTGTGGTAGTGAGGGTGGTAGGCTACTAATGTATTACTGTGTAGTAGTGAGGGTGGTAGGCTACTAATGTATTACTGTGGTAGTGAGGGTGGTAGGCTACTAATGTATTACTGTGGTAGTGAGGGTGGTAGGCTACTAATGTATTACTGTGTGGTATTGAGGGTGGTAGGCTACTAATGTATTACTATGTAGTAGTGAGGGTGGTAGGCTACTAATGTATTACTATGTAGTAGTGAGGGTGGTAGGCTACTAATGTATTACTGTGGTAGTGAGGGTGGTAGGCTACTAATGTATTACTATGTAGTAGTGAGGGTGGTAGGCTACTAATGTATTACTGTGGTAGTGAGGGTGGTAGGCTACTAATGTATTACTGTGGTAGTGAGGGTGGTAGGCTACTAATGTATTACTGTGTAGTAGTGACGGTGGTAGGATACTAATGTATTACTATGTAGTAGTGAGGGTGGTAGGCTACTAATGTATTACTATGTAGTAGTGAGGGTGGTAGGCTACTAATGTATTACTGTGTGGTAGTGAGGGTGGTAGGCTACTAATGTATTACTGTGGTAGTGAGGGTGGTAGGCTACTAATGTATTACTGTGTGGTAGTGAGGGTGGTAGGCTACTAATGTATTACTATGTAGTAGTGAGGGTGGTAGGCTACTAATGTATTACTGTGTAGTAGTGAGGGTGGTAGGCTACTAATGTATTACTATGTAGTAGTGAGGGTGGTAGGCTACTAATGTATTACTATGTAGTAGTGAGGGTGGTAGGCTACTAATGTATTACTATGTAGTAGTGAGGGTGGTAGGCTACTAATGTATTACTGTGTGGTAGTGAGGGTGGTAGGCTACTAATGTATTACTATGTAGTAGTGAGGGTGGTAGGCTACTAATGTATTACTATGTAGTAGTGAGGGTGGTAGGCTACTAATGTATTACTGTGTGGTAGTGAGGGTGGTAGGCTACTAATGTATTACTGTGTAGTAGTGAGGGTGGTAGGCTACTAATGTATTACTGTGTGGTAGTGAGGGTGGTAGGCTACTAATGTATTACTGTGGTAGTGAGGGTGGTAGGCTACTAATGTATTACTGTGTGGTAGTGAGGGTGGTAGGCTACTAATGTATTACTATGTAGTAGTGAGGGTGGTAGGCTACTAATGTATTACTGTGTGGTAGTGAGGGTGGTAGGCTACTAATGTATTACTGTGGTAGTGAGGGTGGTAGGCTACTAATGTATTACTGTGTGGTAGTGAGGGTGGTAGGCTACTAATGTATTACTGTGTGGTAGTGAGGGTGGTAGGCTACTAATGTATTACTATGTGGTAGTGAGGGTGGTAGGCTACTAATGTATTACTGTGTGGTAGTGAGGGTGGTAGGCTACTAATGTATTACTATGTGGTAGTGAGGGTGGTAGGCTACTAATGTATTACTGTGGTAGTGAGGGTGGTAGGCTACTAATGTATTACTATGTGGTAGTGAGGGTGGTAGGCTACTAATGTATTACTATGTAGTAGTGAGGGTGGTAGGCTACTAATGTATTACTGTGTGGTAGTGAGGGTGGTAGGCTACTAATGTATTACTATGTAGTAGTGAGGGTGGTAGGCTACTAATGTATTACTATGTGGTAGTGAGGGTGGTAGGCTACTAATGTATTACTATGTGGTAGTGAGGGTGGTAGGCTACTAATGTATTACTATGTGGTAGTGAGGGTGGTAGGCTACTAATGTATTACTATGTGGTAGTGAGGGTGGTAGGCTACTAATGTATTACTGTGTGGTAGTGAGGGTGGTAGGCTACTAATGTATTACTATGTAGTAGTGAGGGTGGTAGGCTACTAATGTATTACTGTGTGGTAGTGAGGGTGGTAGGCTACTAATGTATTACTGTGTGGTAGTGAGGGTGGTAGGCTACTAATGTATTACTATGTGGTAGTGAGGGTGGTAGGCTACTAATGTATTACTATGTGGTAGTGAGGGTGGTAGGCTACTAATGTATTACTGTGTGGTAGTGAGGGTGGTAGGCTACTAATGTATTACTATGTAGTAGTGAGGGTGGTAGGCTACTAATGTATTACTATGTAGTAGTGAGGGTGGTAGGCTACTAATGTATTACTATGTAGTAGTGAGGGTGGTAGGCTACTAATGTATTACTGTGGTAGTGAGGGTGGTAGGCTACTAATGTATTACTGTGTGGTAGTGAGGGTGGTAGGCTACTAATGTATTACTGTGGTAGTGAGGGTGGTAGGCTACTAATGTATTACTATGTAGTAGTGAGGGTGGTAGGCTACTAATGTATTACTGTGGTAGTGAGGGTGGTAGGCTACTAATGTATTACTATGTGGTAGTGAGGGTGGTAGGCTACTAATGTATTACTGTGGTAGTGAGGGTGGTAGGCTACTAATGTATTACTATGTAGTAGTGAGGGTGGTAGGCTACTAATGTATTACTGTGGTAGTGAGGGTGGTAGGCTACTAATGTATTACTGTGGTAGTGAGGGTGGTAGGCTACTAATGTATTACTGTGGTAGTGAGGGTGGTAGGCTACTAATGTATTACTGTGTGGTAGTGAGGGTGGTAGGCTACTAATGTATTACTATGTAGTAGTGAGGGTGGTAGGCTACTAATGTATTACTATGTAGTAGTGAGGGTGGTAGGCTACTAATGTATTACTGTGGTAGTGAGGGTGGTAGGCTACTAATGTATTACTATGTAGTAGTGAGGGTGGTAGGCTACTAATGTATTACTGTGGTAGTGAGGGTGGTAGGCTACTAATGTATTACTGTGGTAGTGAGGGTGGTAGGCTACTAATGTATTACTGTGTAGTAGTGAGGGTGGTAGGCTACTAATGTATTACTATGTAGTAGTGAGGGTGGTAGGCTACTAATGTATTACTATGTAGTAGTGAGGGTGGTAGGCTACTAATGTATTACTGTGTGGTAGTGAGGGTGGTAGGCTACTAATGTATTACTGTGGTAGTGAGGGTGGTAGGCTACTAATGTATTACTGTGGTAGTGAGGGTGGTAGGCTACTAATGTATTACTATGTAGTAGTGAGGGTGGTAGGCTACTAATGTATTACTGTGGTAGTGAGGGTGGTAGGCTACTAATGTATTACTATGTGGTAGTGAGGGTGGTAGGCTACTAATGTATTACTATGTAGTAGTGAGGGTGGTAGGCTACTAATGTATTACTGTGGTAGTGAGGGTGGTAGGCTACTAATGTATTACTGTGGTAGTGAGGGTGGTAGGCTACTAATGTATTACTATGTAGTAGTGAGGGTGGTAGGCTACTAATGTATTACTGTGGTAGTGAGGGTGGTAGGCTACTAATGTATTACTGTGGTAGTGAGGGTGGTAGGCTACTAATGTATTACTATGTAGTAGTGAGGGTGGTAGGCTACTAATGTATTACTGTGGTAGTGAGGGTGGTAGGCTACTAATGTATTACTGTGTGGTAGTGAGGGTGGTAGGCTACTAATGTATTACTGTGGTAGTGAG
>CM042398.1:31642815-31735249 GCA_023634145.1 Thymallus thymallus | reverse complement strand
ATGTATTACTATGTGGTAGTGAGGGTGGTAGGCTACTAATGTATTACTGTGTGGTAGTGAGGGTGGTAGGCTACTAATGTATTACTATGTGGTAGTGAGGGTGGTAGGCTACTAATGTATTACTGTGTGGTAGTGAGGGTGGTAGGCTACTAATGTATTACTATGTAGTAGTGAGGGTGGTAGGCTACTAATGTATTACTATGTAGTAGTGAGGGTGGTAGGCTACTAATGTATTACTATGTAGTAGTGAGGGTGGTAGGCTACTAATGTATTACTATGTGGTAGTGAGGGTGGTAGGCTACTAATGTATTACTATGTAGTAGTGAGGGTGGTAGGCTACTAATGTATTACTATGTAGTAGTGAGGGTGGTAGGCTACTAATGTATTACTGTGTGGTAGTGAGGGTGGTAGGCTACTAATGTATTACTGTGTAGTAGTGAGGGTGGTAGGCTACTAATGTATTACTGTGTGGTAGTGAGGGTGGTAGGCTACTAATGTATTACTGTGGTAGTGAGGGTGGTAGGCTACTAATGTATTACTGTGTGGTAGTGAGGGTGGTAGGCTACTAATGTATTACTGTGTGGTAGTGAGGGTGGTAGGCTACTAATGTATTACTGTGTGGTAGTGAGGGTGGTAGGCTACTAATGTATTACTGTGGTAGTGAGGGTGGTAGGCTACTAATGTATTACTGTGTGGTAGTGAGGGTGGTAGGCTACTAATGTATTACTGTGTGGTAGTGAGGGTGGTAGGCTACTAATGTATTACTATGTGGTAGTGAGGGTGGTAGGCTACTAATGTATTACTGTGTGGTAGTGAGGGTGGTAGGCTACTAATGTATTACTATGTGGTAGTGAGGGTGGTAGGCTACTAATGTATTACTGTGGTAGTGAGGGTGGTAGGCTACTAATGTATTACTATGTGGTAGTGAGGGTGGTAGGCTACTAATGTATTACTATGTAGTAGTGAGGGTGGTAGGCTACTAATGTATTACTGTGTGGTAGTGAGGGTGGTAGGCTACTAATGTATTACTATGTAGTAGTGAGGGTGGTAGGCTACTAATGTATTACTATGTGGTAGTGAGGGTGGTAGGCTACTAATGTATTACTATGTGGTAGTGAGGGTGGTAGGCTACTAATGTATTACTATGTGGTAGTGAGGGTGGTAGGCTACTAATGTATTACTATGTGGTAGTGAGGGTGGTAGGCTACTAATGTATTACTGTGTGGTAGTGAGGGTGGTAGGCTACTAATGTATTACTATGTAGTAGTGAGGGTGGTAGGCTACTAATGTATTACTGTGTGGTAGTGAGGGTGGTAGGCTACTAATGTATTACTGTGTGGTAGTGAGGGTGGTAGGCTACTAATGTATTACTATGTGGTAGTGAGGGTGGTAGGCTACTAATGTATTACTGTGTGGTAGTGAGGGTGGTAGGCTACTAATGTATTACTATGTAGTAGTGAGGGTGGTAGGCTACTAATGTATTACTATGTGGTAGTGAGGGTGGTAGGCTACTAATGTATTACTGTGTGGTAGTGAGGGTGGTAGGCTACTAATGTATTACTATGTAGTAGTGAGGGTGGTAGGCTACTAATGTATTACTATGTAGTAGTGAGGGTGGTAGGCTACTAATGTATTACTGTGGTAGTGAGGGTGGTAGGCTACTAATGTATTACTATGTAGTAGTGAGGGTGGTAGGCTACTAATGTATTACTATGTGGTAGTGAGGGTGGTAGGCTACTAATGTATTACTATGTAGTAGTGAGGGTGGTAGGCTACTAATGTATTACTATGTAGTAGTGAGGGTGGTAGGCTACTAATGTATTACTGTGGTAGTGAGGGTGGTAGGCTACTAATGTATTACTATGTAGTAGTGAGGGTGGTAGGCTACTAATGTATTACTATGTAGTAGTGAGGGTGGTAGGCTACTAATGTATTACTATGTGGTAGTGAGGGTGGTAGGCTACTAATGTATTACTGTGTGGTAGTGAGGGTGGTAGGCTACTAATGTATTACTATGTAGTAGTGAGGGTGGTAGGCTACTAATGTATCACTATGTAGTAGTGAGGGTGGTAGGCTACTAATGTATTACTGTGGTAGTGAGGGTGGTAGGCTACTAATGTATTACTGTGTGGTAGTGAGGGTGGTAGGCTACTAATGTATTACTGTGGTAGTGAGGGTGGTAGGCTACTAATGTATTACTATGTAGTAGTGAGGGTGGTAGGCTACTAATGTATTACTGTGGTAGTGAGGGTGGTAGGCTACTAATGTATTACTATGTGGTAGTGAGGGTGGTAGGCTACTAATGTATTACTGTGGTAGTGAGGGTGGTAGGCTACTAATGTATTACTATGTAGTAGTGAGGGTGGTAGGCTACTAATGTATTACTGTGGTAGTGAGGGTGGTAGGCTACTAATGTATTACTGTGTGGTAGTGAGGGTGGTAGGCTACTAATGTATTACTGTGTAGTAGTGAGGGTGGTAGGCTACTAATGTATTACTGTGGTAGTGAGGGTGGTAGGCTACTAATGTATTACTGTGGTAGTGAGGGTGGTAGGCTACTAATGTATTACTGTGTGGTAGTGAGGGTGGTAGGCTACTAATGTATTACTATGTAGTAGTGAGGGTGGTAGGCTACTAATGTATTACTATGTAGTAGTGAGGGTGGTAGGCTACTAATGTATTACTGTGGTAGTGAGGGTGGTAGGCTACTAATGTATTACTGTGGTAGTGAGGGTGGTAGGCTACTAATGTATTACTGTGTAGTAGTGAGGGTGGTAGGCTACTAATGTATTACTATGTAGTAGTGAGGGTGGTAGGCTACTAATGTATTACTATGTAGTAGTGAGGGTGGTAGGCTACTAATGTATTACTGTGTGGTAGTGAGGGTGGTAGGCTACTAATGTATTACTGTGGTAGTGAGGGTGGTAGGCTACTAATGTATTACTGTGGTAGTGAGGGTGGTAGGCTACTAATGTATTACTATGTAGTAGTGAGGGTGGTAGGCTACTAATGTATTACTGTGGTAGTGAGGGTGGTAGGCTACTAATGTATTACTATGTGGTAGTGAGGGTGGTAGGCTACTAATGTATTACTATGTAGTAGTGAGGGTGGTAGGCTACTAATGTATTACTGTGGTAGTGAGGGTGGTAGGCTACTAATGTATTACTGTGGTAGTGAGGGTGGTAGGCTACTAATGTATTACTATGTAGTAGTGAGGGTGGTAGGCTACTAATGTATTACTGTGGTAGTGAGGGTGGTAGGCTACTAATGTATTACTGTGGTAGTGAGGGTGGTAGGCTACTAATGTATTACTATGTAGTAGTGAGGGTGGTAGGCTACTAATGTATTACTGTGGTAGTGAGGGTGGTAGGCTACTAATGTATTACTGTGTGGTAGTGAGGGTGGTAGGCTACTAATGTATTACTGTGGTAGTGAGGGTGGTAGGCTACTAATGTATTACTGTGTAGTAGTGAGGGTGGTAGGCTACTAATGTATTACTGTGTGGTAGTGAGGGTGGTAGGCTACTAATGTATTACTGTGTGGTAGTGAGGGTGGTAGGCTACTAATGTATTACTGTGGTAGTGAGGGTGGTAGGCTACTAATGTATTACTGTGTGGTAGTGAGGGTGGTAGGCTACTAATGTATTACTGTGGTAGTGAGGGTGGTAGGCTACTAATGTATTACTATGTAGTAGTGAGGGTGGTAGGCTACTAATGTATTACTGTGTGGTAGTGAGGGTGGTAGGCTACTAATGTATTACTGTGGTAGTGAGGGTGGTAGGCTACTAATGTATTACTGTGGTAGTGAGGGTGGTAGGCTACTAATGTATTACTGTGTGGTAGTGAGGGTGGTAGGCTACTAATGTATTACTGTGTGGTAGTGAGGGTGGTAGGCTACTAATGTATTACTGTGTGGTAGTGAGGGTGGTAGGCTACTAATGTATTACTGTGGTAGTGAGGGTGGTAGGCTACTAATGTATTACTGTGTGGTAGTGAGGGTGGTAGGCTACTAATGTATTACTGTGGTAGTGAGGGTGGTAGGCTACTAATGTATTACTATGTAGTAGTGAGGGTGGTAGGCTACTAATGTATTACTGTGTGGTAGTGAGGGTGGTAGGCTACTAATGTATTACTGTGGTAGTGAGGGTGGTAGGCTACTAATGTATTACTGTGGTAGTGAGGGTGGTAGGCTACTAATGTATTACTGTGTGGTAGTGAGGGTGGTAGGCTACTAATGTATTACTATGTAGTAGTGAGGGTGGTAGGCTACTAATGTATTACTATGTAGTAGTGAGGGTGGTAGGCTACTAATGTATTACTGTGTGGTAGTGAGGGTGGTAGGCTACTAATGTATTACTGTGTGGTAGTGAGGGTGGTAGGCTACTAATGTATTACTGTGTGGTAGTGAGGGTGGTAGGCTACTAATGTATTACTGTGTGGTAGTGAGGGTGGTAGGCTACTAATGTATTACTGTGTGGTAGTGAGGGTGGTAGGCTACTAATGTATTACTATGTGGTAGTGAGGGTGGTAGGCTACTAATGTATTACTATGTAGTAGTGAGGGTGGTAGGCTACTAATGTATTACTATGTAGTAGTGAGGGTGGTAGGCTACTAATGTATTACTATGTGGTAGTGAGGGTGGTAGGCTACTAATGTATTACTGTGTGGTAGTGAGGGTGGTAGGCTACTAATGTATTACTGTGTGGTAGTGAGGGTGGTAGGCTACTAATGTATTACTGTGGTAGTGAGGGTGGTAGGCTACTAATGTATTACTATGTAGTAGTGAGGGTGGTAGGCTACTAATGTATTACTGTGTGGTAGTGAGGGTGGTAGGCTACTAATGTATTACTATGTAGTAGTGAGGGTGGTAGGCTACTAATGTATTACTGTGTGGTAGTGAGGGTGGTAGGCTACTAATGTATTACTATGTAGTAGTGAGGGTGGTAGGCTACTAATGTATTACTATGTAGTAGTGAGGGTGGTAGGCTACTAATGTATTACTATGTAGTAGTGAGGGTGGTAGGCTACTAATGTATTACTGTGTGGTAGTGAGGGTGGTAGGCTACTAATGTATTACTATGTAGTAGTGAGGGTGGTAGGCTACTAATGTATTACTATGTAGTAGTGAGGGTGGTAGGCTACTAATGTATTACTATGTAGTAGTGAGGGTGGTAGGCTACTAATGTATTACTATGTGGTAGTGAGGGTGGTAGGCTACTAATGTATTACTGTGTGGTAGTGAGGGTGGTAGGCTACTAATGTATTACTATGTAGTAGTGAGGGTGGTAGGCTACTAATGTATTACTATGTAGTAGTGAGGGTGGTAGGCTACTAATGTATTACTGTGTGGTAGTGAGGGTGGTAGGCTACTAATGTATTACTATGTAGTAGTGAGGGTGGTAGGCTACTAATGTATTACTATGTGGTAGTGAGGGTGGTAGGCTACTAATGTATTACTGTGGTAGTGAGGGTGGTAGGCTACTAATGTATTACTGTGGTAGTGAGGGTGGTAGGCTACTAATGTATTACTGTGGTAGTGAGGGTGGTAGGCTACTAATGTATTACTGTGGTAGTGAGGGTGGTAGGCTACTAATGTATTACTGTGTGGTAGTGAGGGTGGTAGGCTACTAATGTATTACTGTGGTAGTGAGGGTGGTAGGCTACTAATGTATTACTATGTGGTAGTGAGGGTGGTAGGCTACTAATGTATTACTGTGGTAGTGAGGGTGGTAGGCTACTAATGTATTACTGTGGTAGTGAGGGTGGTAGGCTACTAATGTATTACTGTGGTAGTGAGGGTGGTAGGCTACTAATGTATTACTATGTAGTAGTGAGGGTGGTAGGCTACTAATGTATTACTGTGGTAGTGAGGGTGGTAGGCTACTAATGTATTACTGTGTGGTAGTGAGGGTGGTAGGCTACTAATGTATTACTGTGGTAGTGAGGGTGGTAGGCTACTAATGTATTACTGTGTGGTAGTGAGGGTGGTAGGCTACTAATGTATTACTATGTAGTAGTGAGGGTGGTAGGCTACTAATGTATTACTATGTAGTAGTGAGGGTGGTAGGCTACTAATGTATTACTGTGGTAGTGAGGGTGGTAGGCTACTAATGTATTACTATGTAGTAGTGAGGGTGGTAGGCTACTAATGTATTACTATGTAGTAGTGAGGGTGGTAGGCTACTAATGTATTACTGTGGTAGTGAGGGTGGTAGGCTACTAATGTATTACTGTGGTAGTGAGGGTGGTAGGCTACTAATGTATTACTGTGTAGTAGTGAGGGTGGTAGGCTACTAATGTATTACTGTGGTAGTGAGGGTGGTAGGCTACTAATGTATTACTATGTGGTAGTGAGGGTGGTAGGCTACTAATGTATTACTATGTAGTAGTGAGGGTGGTAGGCTACTAATGTATTACTGTGGTAGTGAGGGTGGTAGGCTACTAATGTATTACTGTGGTAGTGAGGGTGGTAGGCTACTAATGTATTACTATGTAGTAGTGAGGGTGGTAGGCTACTAATGTATTACTGTGGTAGTGAGGGTGGTAGGCTACTAATGTATTACTGTGGTAGTGAGGGTGGTAGGCTACTAATGTATTACTATGTAGTAGTGAGGGTGGTAGGCTACTAATGTATTACTATGTAGTAGTGAGGGTGGTAGGCTACTAATGTATTACTGTGTGGTAGTGAGGGTGGTAGGCTACTAATGTATTACTATGTAGTAGTGAGGGTGGTAGGCTACTAATGTATTACTGTGTGGTAGTGAGGGTGGTAGGCTACTAATGTATTACTGTGGTAGTGAGGGTGGTAGGCTACTAATGTATTACTGTGTGGTAGTGAGGGTGGTAGGCTACTAATGTATTACTGTGTGGTAGTGAGGGTGGTAGGCTACTAATGTATTACTATGTGGTAGTGAGGGTGGTAGGCTACTAATGTATTACTGTGTGGTAGTGAGGGTGGTAGGCTACTAATGTATTACTATGTGGTAGTGAGGGTGGTAGGCTACTAATGTATTACTGTGGTAGTGAGGGTGGTAGGCTACTAATGTATTACTATGTGGTAGTGAGGGTGGTAGGCTACTAATGTATTACTATGTAGTAGTGAGGGTGGTAGGCTACTAATGTATTACTGTGTGGTAGTGAGGGTGGTAGGCTACTAATGTATTACTATGTAGTAGTGAGGGTGGTAGGCTACTAATGTATTACTATGTGGTAGTGAGGGTGGTAGGCTACTAATGTATTACTATGTGGTAGTGAGGGTGGTAGGCTACTAATGTATTACTGTGGTAGTGAGGGTGGTAGGCTACTAATGTATTACTGTGTGGTAGTGAGGGTGGTAGGCTACTAATGTATTACTGTGTGGTAGTGAGGGTGGTAGGCTACTAATGTATTACTATGTAGTAGTGAGGGTGGTAGGCTACTAATGTATTACTGTGTGGTAGTGAGGGTGGTAGGCTACTAATGTATTACTGTGTGGTAGTGAGGGTGGTAGGCTACTAATGTATTACTATGTGGTAGTGAGGGTGGTAGGCTACTAATGTATTACTGTGTGGTAGTGAGGGTGGTAGGCTACTAATGTATTACTGTGGTAGTGAGGGTGGTAGGCTACTAATGTATTACTATGTAGTAGTGAGGGTGGTAGGCTACTAATGTATTACTATGTGGTAGTGAGGGTGGTAGGCTACTAATGTATTACTATGTAGTAGTGAGGGTGGTAGGCTACTAATGTATTACTATGTAGTAGTGAGGGTGGTAGGCTACTAATGTATTACTGTGGTAGTGAGGGTGGTAGGCTACTAATGTATTACTATGTAGTAGTGAGGGTGGTAGGCTACTAATGTATTACTATGTGGTAGTGAGGGTGGTAGGCTACTAATGTATTACTATGTAGTAGTGAGGGTGGTAGGCTACTAATGTATTACTATGTAGTAGTGAGGGTGGTAGGCTACTAATGTATTACTGTGGTAGTGAGGGTGGTAGGCTACTAATGTATTACTATGTAGTAGTGAGGGTGGTAGGCTACTAATGTATTACTATGTAGTAGTGAGGGTGGTAGGCTACTAATGTATTACTATGTGGTAGTGAGGGTGGTAGGCTACTAATGTATTACTGTGTGGTAGTGAGGGTGGTAGGCTACTAATGTATTACTATGTAGTAGTGAGGGTGGTAGGCTACTAATGTATTACTATGTAGTAGTGAGGGTGGTAGGCTACTAATGTATTACTGTGGTAGTGAGGGTGGTAGGCTACTAATGTATTACTGTGTGGTAGTGAGGGTGGTAGGCTACTAATGTATTACTGTGGTAGTGAGGGTGGTAGGCTACTAATGTATTACTATGTAGTAGTGAGGGTGGTAGGCTACTAATGTATTACTGTGGTAGTGAGGGTGGTAGGCTACTAATGTATTACTATGTGGTAGTGAGGGTGGTAGGCTACTAATGTATTACTGTGGTAGTGAGGGTGGTAGGCTACTAATGTATTACTATGTAGTAGTGAGGGTGGTAGGCTACTAATGTATTACTGTGGTAGTGAGGGTGGTAGGCTACTAATGTATTACTGTGTGGTAGTGAGGGTGGTAGGCTACTAATGTATTACTGTGTAGTAGTGAGGGTGGTAGGCTACTAATGTATTACTGTGTGGTAGTGAGGGTGGTAGGCTACTAATGTATTACTGTGTGGTAGTGAGGGTGGTAGGCTACTAATGTATTACTGTGGTAGTGAGGGTGGTAGGCTACTAATGTATTACTGTGGTAGTGAGGGTGGTAGGCTACTAATGTATTACTGTGTGGTAGTGAGGGTGGTAGGCTACTAATGTATTACTATGTAGTAGTGAGGGTGGTAGGCTACTAATGTATTACTATGTAGTAGTGAGGGTGGTAGGCTACTAATGTATTACTGTGGTAGTGAGGGTGGTAGGCTACTAATGTATTACTATGTAGTAGTGAGGGTGGTAGGCTACTAATGTATTACTGTGGTAGTGAGGGTGGTAGGCTACTAATGTATTACTGTGGTAGTGAGGGTGGTAGGCTACTAATGTATTACTGTGGTAGTGAGGGTGGTAGGCTACTAATGTATTACTGTGTAGTAGTGAGGGTGGTAGGCTACTAATGTATTACTATGTAGTAGTGAGGGTGGTAGGCTACTAATGTATTACTATGTAGTAGTGAGGGTGGTAGGCTACTAATGTATTACTGTGTGGTAGTGAGGGTGGTAGGCTACTAATGTATTACTATGTAGTAGTGAGGGTGGTAGGCTACTAATGTATTACTGTGTGGTAGTGAGGGTGGTAGGCTACTAATGTATTACTGTGGTAGTGAGGGTGGTAGGCTACTAATGTATTACTGTGGTAGTGAGGGTGGTAGGCTACTAATGTATTACTATGTAGTAGTGAGGGTGGTAGGCTACTAATGTATTACTGTGGTAGTGAGGGTGGTAGGCTACTAATGTATTACTATGTGGTAGTGAGGGTGGTAGGCTACTAATGTATTACTATGTAGTAGTGAGGGTGGTAGGCTACTAATGTATTACTGTGGTAGTGAGGGTGGTAGGCTACTAATGTATTACTGTGGTAGTGAGGGTGGTAGGCTACTAATGTATTACTATGTAGTAGTGAGGGTGGTAGGCTACTAATGTATTACTGTGGTAGTGAGGGTGGTAGGCTACTAATGTATTACTGTGGTAGTGAGGGTGGTAGGCTACTAATGTATTACTATGTAGTAGTGAGGGTGGTAGGCTACTAATGTATTACTATGTAGTAGTGAGGGTGGTAGGCTACTAATGTATTACTGTGGTAGTGAGGGTGGTAGGCTACTAATGTATTACTATGTAGTAGTGAGGGTGGTAGGCTACTAATGTATTACTGTGGTAGTGAGGGTGGTAGGCTACTAATGTATTACTGTGGTAGTGAGGGTGGTAGGCTACTAATGTATTACTATGTAGTAGTGAGGGTGGTAGGCTACTAATGTATTACTGTGGTAGTGAGGGTGGTAGGCTACTAATGTATTACTGTGTGGTAGTGAGGGTGGTAGGCTACTAATGTATTACTGTGGTAGTGAGGGTGGTAGGCTACTAATGTATTACTGTGTAGTAGTGAGGGTGGTAGGCTACTAATGTATTACTGTGTGGTAGTGAGGGTGGTAGGCTACTAATGTATTACTGTGGTAGTGAGGGTGGTAGGCTACTAATGTATTACTGTGGTAGTGAGGGTGGTAGGCTACTAATGTATTACTGTGGTAGTGAGGGTGGTAGGCTACTAATGTATTACTATGTAGTAGTGAGGGTGGTAGGCTACTAATGTATTACTATGTAGTAGTGAGGGTGGTAGGCTACTAATGTATTACTGTGTGGTAGTGAGGGTGGTAGGCTACTAATGTATTACTGTGTGGTAGTGAGGGTGGTAGGCTACTAATGTATTACTGTGGTAGTGAGGGTGGTAGGCTACTAATGTATTACTGTGTGGTAGTGAGGGTGGTAGGCTACTAATGTATTACTGTGTGGTAGTGAGGGTGGTAGGCTACTAATGTATTACTATGTGGTAGTGAGGGTGGTAGGCTACTAATGTATTACTGTGTGGTAGTGAGGGTGGTAGGCTACTAATGTATTACTGTGTGGTAGTGAGGGTGGTAGGCTACTAATGTATTACTGTGGTAGTGAGGGTGGTAGGCTACTAATGTATTACTATGTAGTAGTGAGGGTGGTAGGCTACTAATGTATTACTGTGTGGTAGTGAGGGTGGTAGGCTACTAATGTATTACTGTGTGGTAGTGAGGGTGGTAGGCTACTAATGTATTACTGTGTGGTAGTGAGGGTGGTAGGCTACTAATGTATTACTGTGTAGTAGTGAGGGTGGTAGGCTACTAATGTATTACTGTGGTAGTGAGGGTGGTAGGCTACTAATGTATTACTGTGTGGTAGTGAGGGTGGTAGGCTACTAATGTATTACTGTGTGGTAGTGAGGGTGGTAGGCTACTAATGTATTACTATGTGGTAGTGAGGGTGGTAGGCTACTAATGTATTACTGTGTGGTAGTGAGGGTGGTAGGCTACTAATGTATTACTGTGTGGTAGTGAGGGTGGTAGGCTACTAATGTATTACTATGTGGTAGTGAGGGTGGTAGGCTACTAATGTATTACTGTGTGGTAGTGAGGGTGGTAGGCTACTAATGTATTACTATGTAGTAGTGAGGGTGGTAGGCTACTAATGTATTACTATGTAGTAGTGAGGGTGGTAGGCTACTAATGTATTACTATGTAGTAGTGAGGGTGGTAGGCTACTAATGTATTACTATGTAGTAGTGAGGGTGGTAGGCTACTAATGTATTACTATGTAGTAGTGAGGGTGGTAGGCTACTAATGTATTACTATGTAGTAGTGAGGGTGGTAGGCTACTAATGTATTACTGTGTGGCAGTGAGGGTGGTAGGCTACTAATGTATTACTGTGTGGTAGTGAGGGTGGTAGGCTACTAATGTATTACTGTGGTAGTGAGGGTGGTAGGCTACTAATGTATTACTGTGTGGTAGTGAGGGTGGTAGGCTACTAATGTATTACTATGTAGTAGTGAGGGTGGTAGGCTACTAATGTATTACTATGTAGTAGTGAGGGTGGTAGGCTACTAATGTATTACTGTGGTAGTGAGGGTGGTAGGCTACTAATGTATTACTATGTGGTAGTGAGGGTGGTAGGCTACTAATGTATTACTGTGTGGTAGTGAGGGTGGTAGGCTACTAATGTATTACTGTGTGGTAGTGAGGGTGGTAGGCTACTAATGTATTACTGTGTGGTAGTGAGGGTGGTAGGCTACTAATGTATTACTGTGTGGTAGTGAGGGTGGTAGGCTACTAATGTATTACTATGTGGTAGTGAGGGTGGTAGGCTACTAATGTATTACTGTGTGGTAGTGAGGGTGGTAGGCTACTAATGTATTACTGTGTGGTAGTGAGGGTGGTAGGCTACTAATGTATTACTATGTAGTAGTGAGGGTGGTAGGCTACTAATGTATTACTGTGTGGTAGTGAGGGTGGTAGGCTACTAATGTATTACTATGTAGTAGTGAGGGTGGTAGGCTACTAATGTATTACTATGTAGTAGTGAGGGTGGTAGGCTACTAATGTATTACTATGTAGTAGTGAGGGTGGTAGGCTACTAATGTATTACTGTGGTAGTGAGGGTGGTAGGCTACTAATGTATTACTGTGTGGTAGTGAGGGTGGTAGGCTACTAATGTATTACTGTGGTAGTGAGGGTGGTAGGCTACTAATGTATTACTGTGTGGTAGTGAGGGTGGTAGGCTACTAATGTATTACTATGTAGTAGTGAGGGTGGTAGGCTACTAATGTATTACTATGTAGTAGTGAGGGTGGTAGGCTACTAATGTATTACTGTGGTAGTGAGGGTGGTAGGCTACTAATGTATTACTATGTGGTAGTGAGGGTGGTAGGCTACTAATGTATTACTATGTAGTAGTGAGGGTGGTAGGCTACTAATGTATTACTGTGTGGTAGTGAGGGTGGTAGGCTACTAATGTATTACTATGTAGTAGTGAGGGTGGTAGGCTACTAATGTATTACTATGTGGTAGTGAGGGTGGTAGGCTACTAATGTATTACTATGTAGTAGTGAGGGTGGTAGGCTACTAATGTATTACTGTGTGGTAGTGAGGGTGGTAGGCTACTAATGTATTACTGTGTGGTAGTGAGGGTGGTAGGCTACTAATGTATTACTGTGGTAGTGAGGGTGGTAGGCTACTAATGTATTACTATGTGGTAGTGAGGGTGGTAGGCTACTAATGTATTACTGTGTGGTAGTGAGGGTGGTAGGCTACTAATGTATTACTGTGTGGTAGTGAGGGTGGTAGGCTACTAATGTATTACTATGTAGTAGTGAGGGTGGTAGGCTACTAATGTATTACTGTGTGGTAGTGAGGGTGGTAGGCTACTAATGTATTACTGTGGTAGTGAGGGTGGTAGGCTACTAATGTATTACTGTGTGGTAGTGAGGGTGGTAGGCTATTAATGTATTACTGTGTGGTAGTGAGGGTGGTAGGCTACTAATGTATTACTATGTAGTAGTGAGGGTGGTAGGCTACTAATGTATTACTGTGTGGTAGTGAGGGTGGTAGTCTACTAATGTATTACTGTGTGGTAGTGAGGGTGGTAGGCTACTAATGTATTACTGTGTGGTAGTGAGGGTGGTAGGCTACTAATGTATTACTGTGTAGTAGTGAGGGTGGTAGGCTACTAATGTATTACTGTGGTAGTGAGGGTGGTAGGCTACTAATGTATTACTGTGTGGTAGTGAGGGTGGTAGGCTACTAATGTATTACTGTGTGGTAGTGAGGGTGGTAGGCTACTAATGTATTACTATGTGGTAGTGAGGGTGGTAGGCTACTAATGTATTACTGTGTGGTAGTGAGGGTGGTAGGCTACTAATGTATTACTGTGTGGTAGTGAGGGTGGTAGGCTACTAATGTATTACTATGTGGTAGTGAGGGTGGTAGGCTACTAATGTATTACTGTGTGGTAGTGAGGGTGGTAGGCTACTAATGTATTACTATGTAGTAGTGAGGGTGGTAGGCTACTAATGTATTACTATGTAGTAGTGAGGGTGGTAGGCTACTAATGTATTACTATGTAGTAGTGAGGGTGGTAGGCTACTAATGTATTACTATGTAGTAGTGAGGGTGGTAGGCTACTAATGTATTACTATGTAGTAGTGAGGGTGGTAGGCTACTAATGTATTACTATGTAGTAGTGAGGGTGGTAGGCTACTAATGTATTACTGTGTGGCAGTGAGGGTGGTAGGCTACTAATGTATTACTGTGTGGTAGTGAGGGTGGTAGGCTACTAATGTATTACTGTGGTAGTGAGGGTGGTAGGCTACTAATGTATTACTGTGTGGTAGTGAGGGTGGTAGGCTACTAATGTATTACTATGTAGTAGTGAGGGTGGTAGGCTACTAATGTATTACTATGTAGTAGTGAGGGTGGTAGGCTACTAATGTATTACTGTGGTAGTGAGGGTGGTAGGCTACTAATGTATTACTATGTGGTAGTGAGGGTGGTAGGCTACTAATGTATTACTATGTGGTAGTGAGGGTGGTAGGCTACTAATGTATTACTGTGGTAGTGAGGGTGGTAGGCTACTAATGTATTACTATGTGGTAGTGAGGGTGGTAGGCTACTAATGTATTACTATGTGGTAGTGAGGGTGGTAGGCTACTAATGTATTACTGTGGTAGTGAGGGTGGTAGGCTACTAATGTATTACTATGTGGTAGTGAGGGTGGTAGGCTACTAATGTATTACTGTGTGGTAGTGAGGGTGGTAGGCTACTAATGTATTACTGTGTGGTAGTGAGGGTGGTAGGCTACTAATGTATTACTGTGTGGTAGTGAGGGTGGTAGGCTACTAATGTATTACTGTGTGGTAGTGAGGGTGGTAGGCTACTAATGTATTACTGTGGTAGTGAGGGTGGTAGGCTACTAATGTATTACTGTGTGGTAGTGAGGGTGGTAGGCTACTAATGTATTACTGTGTGGTAGTGAGGGTGGTAGGCTACTAATGTATTACTATGTAGTAGTGAGGGTGGTAGGCTACTAATGTATTACTGTGTGGTAGTGAGGGTGGTAGGCTACTAATGTATTACTGTGGTAGTGAGGGTGGTAGGCTACTAATGTATTACTGTGTGGTAGTGAGGGTGGTAGGCTACTAATGTATTACTGTGTGGTAGTGAGGGTGGTAGGCTACTAATGTATTACTGTGTGGTAGTGAGGGTGGTAGGCTACTAATGTATTACTATGTAGTAGTGAGGGTGGTAGGCTACTAATGTATTACTATGTAGTAGTGAGGGTGGTAGGCTACTAATGTATTACTATGTAGTAGTGAGGGTGGTAGGCTACTAATGTATTACTGTGTGGTAGTGAGGGTGGTAGGCTACTAATGTATTACTATGTAGTAGTGAGGGTGGTAGGCTACTAATGTATTACTGTGTGGTAGTGAGGGTGGTAGGCTACTAATGTATTACTGTGTGGTAGTGAGGGTGGTAGGCTACTAATGTATTACTGTGTAGTAGTGAGGGTGGTAGGCTACTAATGTATTACTGTGGTAGTGAGGGTGGTAGGCTACTAATGTATTACTGTGTGGTAGTGAGGGTGGTAGGCTACTAATGTATTACTGTGGTAGTGAGGGTGGTAGGCTACTAATGTATTACTGTGGTAGTGAGGGTGGTAGGCTACTAATGTATTACTGTGGTAGTGAGGGTGGTAGGCTACTAATGTATTACTGTGTGGTAGTGAGGGTGGTAGGCTACTAATGTATTACTATGTGGTAGTGAGGGTGGTAGGCTACTAATGTATTACTGTGGTAGTGAGGGTGGTAGGCTACTAATGTATTACTGTGTGGTAGTGAGGGTGGTAGGCTACTAATGCATTACTATGTAGTAGTGAGGGTGGTAGGCTACTAATGTATTACTGTGGTAGTGAGGGTGGTAGGCTACTAATGTATTACTGTGTGGTAGTGAGGGTGGTAGGCTACTAATGTATTACTATGTAGTAGTGAGGGTGGTAGGCTACTAATGTATTACTGTGGTAGTGAGGGTGGTAGGCTACTAATGTATTACTGTGGTAGTGAGGGTGGTAGGCTACTAATGTATTACTGTGTGGTAGTGAGGGTGGTAGGCTACTAATGTATTACTATGTAGTAGTGAGGGTGGTAGGCTACTAATGTATTACTATGTAGTAGTGAGGGTGGTAGGCTACTAATGTATTACTGTGGTAGTGAGGGTGGTAGGCTACTAATGTATTACTGTGTGGTAGTGAGGGTGGTAGGCTACTAATGTATTACTATGTAGTAGTGAGGGTGGTAGGCTACTAATGTATTACTGTGTGGTAGTGAGGGTGGTAGGCTACTAATGTATTACTATGTAGTAGTGAGGGTGGTAGGCTACTAATGTATTACTATGTAGTAGTGAGGGTGGTAGGCTACTAATGTATTACTGTGGTAGTGAGGGTGGTAGGCTACTAATGTATTACTGTGGTAGTGAGGGTGGTAGGCTACTAATGTATTACTATGTGGTAGTGAGGGTGGTAGGCTACTAATGTATTACTGTGTGGTAGTGAGGGTGGTAGGCTACTAATGTATTACTGTGGTAGTGAGGGTGGTAGGCTACTAATGTATTACTGTGGTAGTGAGGGTGGTAGGCTACTAATGTATTACTATGTAGTAGTGAGGGTGGTAGGCTACTAATGTATTACTATGTAGTAGTGAGGGTGGTAGGCTACTAATGTATTACTGTGGTAGTGAGGGTGGTAGGCTACTAATGTATTACTGTGGTAGTGAGGGTGGTAGGCTACTAATGTATTACTATGTAGTAGTGAGGGTGGTAGGCTACTAATGTATTACTATGTAGTAGTGAGGGTGGTAGGCTACTAATGTATTACTATGTGGTAGTGAGGGTGGTAGGCTACTAATGTATTACTATGTAGTAGTGAGGGTGGTAGGCTACTAATGTATTACTATGTAGTAGTGAGGGTGGTAGGCTACTAATGTATTACTATGTAGTAGTGAGGGTGGTAGGCTACTAATGTATTACTATGTGGTAGTGAGGGTGGTAGGCTACTAATGTATTACTGTGTGGTAGTGAGGGTGGTAGGCTAATAATGTATTACTGTGTGGTAGTGAGGGTGGTAGGCTACTAATGTATTACTGTGTGGTAGTGAGGGTGGTAGGCTACTAATGTATTACTATGTAGTAGTGAGGGTGGTAGGCTACTAATGTATTACTGTGTGGTAGTGAGGGTGGTATTACAGACAGCATTTACCAGGCTACATCAGGAGCGTTAGATGGATGGACGTTCCTCATGAGGGCCTGGATCCAGTTTCTCCGTATCTCTGCAGTCATGGCTGACAGAGTAAAGACACACTTCTGGGTCTGAGGGACGACATTAGGAATATTATAGTATAGGAGACTTATGTATAGAATGGATCAACGTTAATCTGTTGATTTAGATTTTTTGTAGATATAGATTTAGTCTTACATGGATCTGAAAGCCGTAGTTCCTGTTGACCTGGTACTCTGAGACTTTATGACACTTGGTCAAGTCAATCTCCGCCTCCAGATCTGAGTTCTAACGAGAAGACGACAAACATCAATTCAAGACTTGGGATGAAAAAATACCCAAAACATGGTTCCCTGTCCTCACAAAACCACGTTTCCCTGTCCTCACAAAACCACGTTTCCCTGTCCTCACAAAACCACGTTTCCCTGTCCTCACAAAACCACGTTTCCCTGTCCTCACAAAACCACATCTCTGTGTGCACTGTACTGAATAACAATGAAAATGCACATGAACTTGCCTCCTCTGCAAAGGAATCCTGGTAGTACCTCAGACTGTCAGCTGACAGCACAAACCAGTATTTCCTCCACTAGAGGGGAGCAGAAAGACATGATAAGGGATTGTAAATACAGAAACCTACATAATACATTTGAAATGTCAGGCTTCACCTTCATAGCAAGGACCCACAGCACCTTAAAAACCACTAAATTTACATGAACACATTCAGGATCCATGTGCCTTTGGGGTAGAAATGTGGGAAGGTGTTCCGTGAAGAAAGTCAAACACATTCTTGATCTGTCCATTCCTGTACCTGACCCTCCTCTTCCAGTTTCATCATCCACCCTTTCTTGAAGTTCAGCAAATCAGGCTATAAGGAACATTAAGACATTAAGTTAGTCATACAGTCAATGAGGCACGGTCATACAGTAGTTTTCAGACACTTCAACATAAAAGTAAACTGCCATCAATCCACTTGGGGCTTTCATTAATACTTGTTTAAATGATGAGAGCATCGTTGTTTGAACCGTGACAGTTTTCTGACATGTTTTACAACTTGACCCTATGCTCTCAGTGCACAGGAATTCCAAAAGCAACAAGCACAGACTCTGAGGTCTTGCGGTCCAGTGACTTATCTCTTCTCTGAAGAGAGATGGTGAGTTGACCTGGGCTTACATCTCCACACGACTGCAGTTTCTGGGTGTAACAACAGGTCTATCCATTACTGACCTAACAATGTAGAAGGTTGTGTTCATGTCCTGTATTACTGTAAGCTTGTTGCAAATAAAACATGAGATTTACTCTATCATGACTGAGACAGCTTGGACGTGTGCATTGTATCAAGCAGAGAACCCACCATTCATGGCAGATCTGTGGCAGGCAGTGTTGTGAGATGTAAGGCTTATTGTGGGACACAGCAGGAGAGAGGAACTGCTCTCTATACAGGGGCTATTAAACCTTACTCGCATTAAGAATGAGTTCCACTCTGGTGACTAGGCTTGGCTGGAGAGTGTATGAAAAGACTTTGGAGGCTGTATTATCCCTGATTGCCCCTGGCATCCAATCTCACAAGCCCAGGGATGTTAAAAGTCCCAAATCTCTGCCTTGACAAGATTCCCACATCCCTGACTGTTACCTACCAAAGCTACCTCATATTGGGTTTCATCCTAGCTAACCTAATAGCTCTAACAACACATCAGAGAGATTAGCCATCGCTAAATGAAACGAGAGTCAGCGGCACCATATGAAACAACATTAATTTATCAGTTACTTGAGCCTTCAAAAGCCTCATTCTTTTCACTCTTATGTAAAAAAACAACAAAATACAAAAAAAGAGAACTTCAGTAAATACAGAACACTCTTTGTCTGTGCCCAGCTATTTGCATAGAACGCTATCCAAGGACGAATAACACTAACATCAGGGAGAGAACACTCTGCTCCTGGCAGCAGTGTGAACTAGCCTCCTGTCTTCTCCAACAAACACTGACCATTCTGGACAGTTGCTGTCTTTCGATGAAGTCCCTTCTCCCTAGGATAGGATGGGAAAGGGGGACTATCTGGGGAATCTGAGCCTGGGGGACAGAGTGAACTCTTCTCCAATAACCCCCCCCAAAACACACTGGAACCGGAGGAACATAAATCATCACATGGGATAAAATGTTCCGCCTGGCAGGTATTTAAGAGGACAATCCTACAGAATGAGACTGTATATTTAAATCAGAGATTAACGTTCAACCTTTGACCCCATGGGATGGCCATACACAGGGTCTAACTCAATCATATTACTGGGTTAAATAGTTCATACAGTATCTCATAATATAAACAGAAATATATTATGTACAATACACCAGCTGTAGTCTGTGAAACATCAACTACAGGCGGCCGGTTGCACCTTAATTGGAGGACAGGCGAATAGTAGTGGCTGGAACAGCATGAATGGAATGTTATCGAACACATGGTTTCCATGTGTTCGATACCATTCAATTCACACCCTTCTAGTACAACGTGCATACTGGGTACCAGTATGGACTGTACATGTGTTCTATACTGTACATGTGTCCTGTTAATCATAAATGCTGGTCATGTATTTGTTGTTGTCAGGAGTAGACAGACTAATATTCATGCTTTAACCACCACATTAAATCACTAGGAGCCCGTCAGAACATGGGGACTGTCTTGGCTCAGGAGATAATGTACAATGGTAGTGAATTCAAGCCTCAAACACATTACCAACAGCATAGAGAGCAAAACACACTAGTGAATTATTCAGCTTCTTCTCTCCGTCTTACTCACAGGCACTAACACATGCCTCAACACGGCTGACGGGAGGCTTGACTTAGCCATTCCAAACTCTCATCAGCTGCATTTCGTACGGAACTAAACACACATACATTGACACACGTGACACACACACATACATTGATACACGTGACACAGACACACACACATTGACACACGTGGCACACACACACACCTGACAGTGTGGAATGTAAGAGTAGCATTTCATCCCTGTCCTTGAGCCTTACACACCATGTAATCACACCATGTAATCACACCATGTAATCACACCATGTAATCACACCATGTAATCACACCATGTAATCACACCATGTAATCACACCAGTGGACGACTAGCGGGACAAGCTGTGCGGTGTGCACGTGCACGGACTGCATCAATGGTGTGTAAAATACCAATCTATATGTGTAGATGTGGAAACATTATTCACTGGACAATGTCCTAAAGAGGTCTGCCAAAAGGGCATTGCTTGTATTGGGCCCTCCTGGTGGGTAACACGTGTTATTATTCTTAAAAGCTATGGTTACTCTTTGGATTATGAGGTGCGGTTCTAGTGGTGGTGTTATAGTGGAGGAATGTGACAAGCCTTACAGGAAGTGACTCGGAGAACTGACTGCAGTGTAAAAAGACTGGGACGGTGTGACTAATACCTCTCTCTGGTTGCTGCGAGCTTCACTCCTGCCCTTCCTGGATCCAGCCCGACCCAGGTCCTCTCCCACAGCACTCCTCGCAGCCTTCCCTGGCTCATTGTTGCAGCTGAAAAGCAGAAAAATCTGGTATGTCATTCAACAAACATCCATGTCACCTACATCCATCTAGTGCTATTGTTGAGTTGGACGTTCAAGTGACATCCTCACCTCCAGTGTCATGTTTGGTTTAGAAAGAGAGCAGATATTACATAGACGGAATTCCCTAGAAGGAATCTGACATTGAGTTTGTATATATAAACCACAAAAGCGAATACCATCTTTAATAAACTGTAGGTGTAGGCTCTCTCCTGTTATAACAGGGATGGTAAATTCCTGTTGAGGCATGTGTGTGTCTGTATGAGTTTGGCACAAACATAATACTGTGCCCTCAGTCAGTCGAATGTCTTGACATTTCTCCTACCTTCTGTTGTCTGGCAGTTTGTGAGGCATTTTCATAAATAGAATTCTTTAAAAATATCTAATTACACAATGCTTTAGGAATTTAAAGGCCTTATTCGGGGCAAGGATTCTGTCTGTCCCTAGAAGGCAATGAACAAACACACAGACCAAGGTGGTATTCCCGTCACATAGACCAAATACTTGATATGCTGTTAGTTAGGGCGCAAACTGGGAGTGCTTCTATAAGTGTTCCATTCCTAATGGAAGGATATGGGTCTTTGATGTGCTGTGTGTAATGTGTGTACCGTTTTATACAGAGAGAAAACAGGGAGGAATCTGCTGTCGTTCAGTGCTAATTGCTAGCACATGCCAAACCAGTTGTATGCCTGTTAGCATTTGCATGACAGCACACAACAAATACAAAAAAAAAGGAATAAATAACATTTCTACTGCTTAATTCTCACCTTCTCTCTGCCCTGTTGTTCTTGTTAGCAGGTGGGTGGCTTATGTATGTCATAGGCTCTGTGGGCTGGCTGTCACTGCTGGTGTCAGTCCCAACGCTAGCCACAGAGTCCAGGTAACTCACAGAGCTACTGATACAGGAGCCGTTGGAGAGCCACAGACTACTGTCAAAGGTCAGGGAGTCACTGGAGGCTGAAGGGAGGTAGTGGGGGTCATGACATGAGGAGAGTTATTAAAGAAAGAAGGTTGTTTTGAGACACTTTTCTCAGTGACTAGGTCTATTTTTTGCATAATGCTACAGGTCATTGCTAGTGTACCGAAACACAAATAGCATAATTTTTATGAGAATCCTGTTCTGAAAAATCTAACTTTTAATGTCTCCCATCTAAGAAAGTGTCCATAGTAGACATTTGAGGGACACCACTACATAGTGCCACTATAAAGTTGCACCTAGTGGACCATAGCTCATTAAAGAGATGCCAATAGTTTGATTTGTTGGGGTGTTAGGACCTATTTCAACAATTAGGCATCCATCCATCCGTGAGTAACTCTCTGGACTGTAACCACTCATTCACTCAGGACTTATTCATTCAGCACTCATTCACTCAGGACTGTATATACATATTTATGTACAGTTGTTCATATCACGGGCAATATTGAACTGTATATTATTATCCTGTCAGTAGTATCTTTTAATTTCATTGCATTTAATATATCGAATGTGCAATACGTGCATTTATCTGTAATCAAACCCTGCACTAAGGACTGTATTTTAAGGGAATTATTCTGTTTTAATCTGCTCCCAGGCCATGGAAAAGCAGCTGTAATATCTGTAATCTACATCAGCCTGAAGTCCCCTACAGGCACAGTCTGCACTCTGTTATAACCTAGGCCCAGACACACCCAGTTCGCCTCCACATAGCTAGTGTGCACTTACCGTTCATTACATGACCGCTGTTAAGAGAAATGTCTGCTCTGCTCTCATAATGAACCGTTGTTTCGTATGTGAAATATATTAGAGATGATTGTTTATCATCTTTTTCTACGGTGTTTCAATAACACTTCTGCGCTGGTAACGAATCTGTCCACTAATAAAGGCTTTCTCCTCCTGTGTGCATGACCACCTGATGGAAGTTAGGACAGTGTTACAGAGCAGGAAATGGCTGTGAATGTCTGACAGACGTGAAAGCCTGTCTGAGTGAGTGTGTGTGTGTGTGTGTGAGAGAGTGAGTGAGTGAGTGAGTGAGTGAGTGAGTGAGTGAGTGAGTGAGTGAGTGAGTGAGTTGAGTGAGTGAGTGAGTTGGATGGAGTCTTTCCTCCACACCTGCAGGGGTCTCGTCCAGGCCCAGGGGATCAGTATCTGTCCCAGTCCAGACAGGGGCCACATCAGGACCCCCACCGAGCCACTCTCCCTGCCACAGGCTGGAGCGAGGTTCACCACTTTCCATGACTGAGAAATTGGGCTCAGTGGCAGCCATCTTTGCTGGGCTGGGCTCCTAATGAACACAAGAACATCTTCATTATCATAATGTGTAAAGGCATAACAAATCGTTGACATAATGGTGGACACATTGTTCTGCAGTATTTTAAAACATTCAGGCCACCATCTTGGTCACAATGTTATGAAAATAAGAAATTGTCACCTGGGAAGTAGTGGGTTCTATTGTAGGTTTCTTCTTCTGATTCTGCTTACAGGTCCGTGGGTAAGCGACTAGTTGTTCACTCCAGCTGGTAAAAGGAAAACAACACAGACATCACAGGGATTAAAAGTATTGTCCATCAAATACTAGACTTTAGAGAGAAGTTAAGTCAGGAGTGATATCATATCATTCTGTAACATCAGAGAAGTATTACTGACCAATTGATGATGTCCTTGTTCTCCCCCCGGATAAAGAACTCCTGTTCAGGTGTGATGATGCACAAAGCATTCCTCTGGCCTGTCTTGGGCTCTGCGTCAATCACCTCTGTACACAGATTCATGTTCACTGTGCCTTGTGGCAGAGTGCTTGTCTAATGGAAAGAAACACGATGTCAATCATTTTGTCTGACTGGATCTTCTGGCACAGATTATGATACTAATCATGGTATCTTTTGTAAACCATCTTGGAATATAACAAAAAATCTACAATTATATTTCGGAGGGTTAAAGGTCAACATGAGCAAGACATTACCCGTTGCAACGGAGTTTTAATATAGGCTACAAAGAGCAGAGGAGGAGGTTTCAGAAGACCCGTGGGAGAGGGGGATGTGGCATTAGGGGACAGATTAAGCCCAAATAATCTGCTCTGATACTACACACAACATCTGGCCAAAAGATGCATAGTGTATCCACTCAGAAAACATACATCAGCACAATATACTGTAGTTAACCTCTATTCATGTCTGGTCTGGTTTGCTTAGCTTTTTGGTGTGTGTGTGTGTGTGTGTGTGTGTGTGTGTTCAAATACAACATATCTTACCAACTTGTCCAGTGCAAAGCTCAAGCTGCCATGTTCATACAGGATGAAGAACCGTCGCTGCCATTTCTGCCATTTAAATATAGTTGTTATGGATAATGCTACAATAATGCCTGAAAATATTGAATAACTTGCCGGTTTATCAGAATACAGGCTAGTACGGCTGATACATTTCTGTACAACCATAGTCCAAGAATAGATAGTTATTTGTAATTCTCTTACCCTTGACCTCTGAATTGGATTGTCAAAGTCTGTCCCCTCAGGAGCCAAGCAGAGCCAGCCTCCATAGATGGGTTTGACCTGTCAAGAAAGGGAATACAAGGAGAAATGAGTTGGGTCCTCTGAGATGCAAAATGCTCAGGATCTGATCTCGCCATAGCCTACTTGATCTAGACCTGTGAAGGTTCTATCCCATTAAATTGTGTTCCTATGCCGTCCTATGGGGCTCTGCCTTTTCTATCAGGGCTCATCAACACTCTTTGATTCCCGTTTAGAATGACAAAGGAATAACAATCCTATCTTTTTAGGGAATGTCCTTTTTGTAGGTTTAACCAGAGACAGTTTGTGATTCAGTGTTCTCATAGTGGGATGCTGCATTGACAACATGTGTCAACAGATTAAGTATGTCCAAGCAATAGGCCTTAAATAAGAGGCAGGGGTAATCTCGTTGACATGGAAAAGAAAAAGCAAACTGCTCTTTGTGCTCTATTTGAGATGTGTCCCCAAAGACTGGAATGTTCTGACTCTCTGCCAGTTACTCAACTTACTAACTCTTAGTCAGAGAGTTGTTTCTTGTGTTATGAGTGTTTCTCAACATGAGATAATTATTTATCCTAAAATATGACTTTATACTTAACCTTCACACCTGAGTCAGATGCTTTAAAACACGAGCTTACTTAGCTGATGCCTACTGAGCAATGGCTCTAAATGTACAAGGCACACAGAGATGAGCACAAAAGGACCAGATAGCAATGGTGTCTATGTTTCCTGAAAGAATAATGACCTGTTGTAACCTGTGGCATATTTAGTGCTGACGGATGAGCTGTCAACGGTCTCTTTACAACAGTGTGTGTGGTGACAAACATTTGACTCATGCATTGGGGGGCCATTCATTCAAATTGGTTCGTTTTGTACAACAGCAATGTTCACTCGATTTCACAAACGAACGTGTTACCTGACCCAATATGAAGGAATGTCTCCGTCTGATATAACATTGAGTGCATGCCCATCTGTCATCTGTCATCAACACTCAGAAGAATAATAGCCAAAGTATTAAAACTATCAAAACAAAAAAGTGTTTGTTTACTTACCTGGTCTTTATCACGATCAGTCAAAACATGTCGCTCCCGAGACTTGAAGCAGTTCTGACATTTACTTTTATGAAAAATGTTCGCTTGGAATTTATTACACGGACTCGCACTCTTTTCTCCTGGCATGTTGTCGTATATACAGTAGGCTACTACTATGTCAATCGGAAATGCTCCCCAATAGTCTCTGCAGTTTATCCCGACCGGTCGAAATCTGGGACGTCCTAGTCGGCAGAGTTGGCGATATAAATCCAACCTGGACTCAATGGTAGACGTAATATAGCAAACGAAGATCCGTGACACTGAAATGAGTAGGATATGTTACATTTGGTATGGTATGTATTAATTTGTGGATGTCCATCATCCATTTCGTATGATATATCTTATGAATTACAATTCGTATGATCTGTTTAAATTCATATGATATCTTACGAATTGCAATTTGTACAATATATTACGAATTCAAAATTGTTTGTGGTTAACGTTAGCTAGGTGGCTAACGTTATCTAGGCTAGGGGTTAAGGTTAGAAGTTAAGGTCAGAGATGGGAAGTAGCTCGGTAACATGTATTTGAAATATGTCATTTTAATTATTTCTGAGTGTTTTGTCATTTGTATTACACTGGGCTGAACTACACTCCAATATATTTTGTACTTTCGAGAGCGGTAATTAGTATTTTCAAAATACTTTTCTATACCATTTTTATAACGGTTCACAATTCTGTGTCTCCCTTTCTCCCCGAATTGGTATCAGAAGTCTGATGTCACTATGGTGTGATAAGAGCGTCTGCTAAATGATCTGAATATAAATGTATATGTAAAAATGAACAATTGCAAAGCATGATACGTATTACTATAATGAGCTCCGCCCCGAAACTGGGTACAAGGTACCTTATTATTGCAAGGTAATGATACCCAGTGTGCTTTGCAGTTCATTTTGGTATGTTCATTTCACATATACATTTTGGTCATTTAGCAGACACTCTTATACAGAGTGACTTACAGTCATTGCATTCAACTAAGATAGATAAACAAGCACATATCACAGTTATAGGACATAAGAAGTTTCTTTAACCATTATTGAGAATGTTGTTGCTGTTCAGGCCTGGCTACTTGCAAATATATTTCTGTATTTTAAAATACAAAATACATTTCAAAATACAAGTATTGTGTAGTTTAATTTGATACATTGATCTTTATGGTCATTTGTGTAATTATATTTTGTAATTGTATTTTGTAAATGTTGCCCCGGTCAGGGTTAGGGAAAGGGTTAGCTAACATGCTAAGTAGTTGCAAAGTAGATAAAAAGTAGTAAGTAGTTGCAAATTAACTAAAATGCTTGTCCGCAAGGAGATTCGAAAACGCACCCTTTGGGTTGCAACACCTTTGTGTTATATACAGTTGAAGTCGGAAGTTTACATACACCTTAGCCAAATACATTTAAACTAAATTTTTCACAATTCCTGACATTTAATCCTAGTAACAATTCCCTGTCTTAGGTCAGTTAGGATCATCACTTTATTTTAAGAATATGAAATGTCAGAATAATAGAATGTCCCCATGTGCAGTTGCAAACCGTAGTCTGGCTTTTTTATGGCGGTTTTGGAGCAGTGGCTTCTTCCTTGCTGTGCGGCCTTTCAGGTTATGTCGATATAAGACTTGTTTAACTGTGGATATAGATACTTTTGTACCCGTTTCCTCCAGCATCTTCACAAGGTCCTTTGCTGTTGTTCTGGGATTGATTTGCACTTTTCGCACAAAAGTACGTTCATCTCTAGGAGACAGAACGTGTCTCCTTCCTGAGCGGTATGACGGCTGCGTGTTCCCATGGTGTTTATACTTGCGTACTATTGTTTGTACAGATGAACATGGTACCTTCAGGCATTTGGAAATTGCTCCCAAGGAGGAACCAGACTTGTGGAGGTCTTGGCTGATTTATTTAGATTTTTCCATGATGTCGAGCAAAGAGGCACTGAGTTTGAAGGTAGGCCTTGAAATACATTCACAGGTAAACCTCCAATTGACTCAAATAATGTCAATTAGCCTATCAGAAGCTTCTAAATTCATGAGATAATTTTCTGGAATTTTCTAAGCTGTTTAAAGGCACAGTCTACTTAGTGTATGTAAACGTCTGACCCACTGGAATTGTGATAAAGTGAATTATAAGTGAAATAATCTGTTTGTAAACAATTGTTGGAAGAATTACTTGTGTTATGCACAAAGTAGATGTCCTAACCGACTTGCCAAAACTATAGTTTGTTAACATGAAGTCTGTGGAGTGGTTGAAAAATGAGTTTTAATGACTTCAACCTAAGTGTATGTAAACTTCTGACTTCAACTGTCTATCCTCCTTTTGTTTTTGGTTTAAGTAACCTTTTATCTTATGGAACCATATAAAACGTAACATATTATACTAATTTGAGTATCCCGGATTTTCGTTTACTATGTTATGTCTAGTCTATGAGACCAACCTGAACAAACTCAATTTTGCGGCCTTCTACTGATGGAAAGCTGAACTGATAATCAGTCTGGTGTGTTTACAGTATATTCATTTCCTTAACTGATCTGATCTCACAAGATGCCCCTGTCCTGAAATGGACATCAGCCTGATTTCAAAGCAACAATAATGATATTATAGACTGACAGAGGATGCAGGCATTTATTCAAGGCACAGTGGCAGGTTAGGTTAGTACCTAAAAATGCTTTCAGTTTTAGCACATCCAAAACTACAAAAACAGTATTCATAATTAATTTTAATCAGTGCACTGCATTTATTTATTTGAAAGCTGATTTCTAATTTACCCATAATGAAGCATACTGCTTTTGTTGTAATCGTATGTCATATACAGTACACAATAACACATTCAAAGGTACTCTCACTGTAACGATGAATGATATGATTTACTGTACTGTCATACAATGTTGGATCAACTCACACCTGCAAGCTTAAAAACCCTTTGGGTAAATAATAAATGAACCAACTGTCTTCCATACAAATGCAAAAGCCTCAGACAAATAAACAAAAACAACACAGTATATACAGTATCTACATACATTATTTACATACATTATCTACATACATTATTTACATAAATTAAAAGCACATTTTCTAAAATCTCCTCGTCCTTTCCTGTAGGACCAAATATTTATTATTCTAAAAACTATGCATAATGTCCAGGTCTATTTCTGGTTTAGTATTTTTTGGACCTTGTAATTGTTTTGCTACAATGTCTAAATGACATAACATTCTTCATCCAGAGTACCAACACAAAACAATCTGCACATTTCAAGGTTATGGGTTTGAACCGCTGTGAAAATGCCCAAATCATTACTTTGTAGAGTTAATTGTTGTGTTCACTGCGCAGTTACCATAAACTTCTAGTCATTGTGCTAACGCTAGTTAGCATTGGCTCGTGAAACGACATCTAACTTCCTTCATACTGGATGCAGAGATATAAAAATGGTATTTGTGAGTTCATCGGACTCCGGCGAAGTATATAAAGTGCATCATTGCCAAAATTCAGAAGTATCCCTTTAAGGGGGGTATACAAGAACTGTTAGTTAAAATCCAGAAGTATCCCTTTAAGGGGGGTATACAAGAACTGTTAGTTAAAATCCAGAAGTATCCCTTTAAGGGGGGTATACAAGAACTGTTAGTTAAAATCCAGAAGTATCCCTTTTAAGGGGGGTATACAAGAACTGTTAGTTAAAATCCAGAAGTATCCCTTTAAGGGGGGTATACAAGAACTGTTAGTTAAAATCCAGAAGTATCCCTTTAAGGGGGGTATACAAGAACTGTTAGTTAAAATCCAGAAGTATCCCTTTAAGGGGGGTATACAAGAACTGTTAGTTAAAATCCAGAAGTATCCCTTTAAGGGGGGTATACAAGAACTGTTAGTTAAAATCCAGAAGTATCCCTTTTAAGGGGGGTATACAAGAACTGTTAGTTAAAATCCAGAAGTATCCCTTTAAGGGGGGTATACAAGAACTGTTAGTTAAAATCCAGAAGTATCCCTTTAAGGGGGGTATACAAGAACTGTTAGTTAAAATCCAGAAGTATCCCTTTAAGGGGGGTATACAAGAACTGTTAGTTAAAATCCAGAAGTATCCCTTTAAGGGGGGTATACAAGAACTGTTAGTTAAAATCCAGAAGTATCCCTTTAAGGGGGGTATACAAGAACTGTTAGTTAAAATCCAGAAGTATCCCTTTAAGGGGGGTATACAAGAACTGTTAGTTAAAATCCAGAAGTATCCCTTTAAGGGGGGTATACAAGAACTGTTAGTTAAAATCCAGAAGTATCCCTTTTAAGGGGGGTATACAAGAACTGTTAGTTAAAATCCAGAAGTATCCCTTTTAAGGGGGGTATACAAGAACTGTTAGTTAAAATCCAGAAGTATCCCTTTAAGGGGGGTATACAAGAACTGTTAGTTAAAATCCAGAAGTATCCCTTTAAGGGGGGTATACAAGAACTGTTAGTTAAAATCCAGAAGTATCCCTTTAAGGGGGGTATACAAGAACTGTTAGTTAAAATCCAGAAGTATCCCTTTAAGGGGGGTATACAAGAACTGTTAGTTAAAATCCAGAAGTATCCCTTTAAGGGGGGTATACAAGAACTGTTAGTTAAAATCCAGAAGTATCCCTTTAAGGGGGGTATACAAGAACTGTTAGTTAAAATCCAGAAGTATCCCTTTAAGGGGGTATACAAGAACTGTTAGTTATTTCTCAGAATCACACAGTGAAAGTATCATAGCTATCAAATATAGCTACATTTCCAGTTAACAATTCTTTTAAGTTAAGAGACTAAATAAGAAAACATATTGTGCTCAGAATAGAAATCTAAACATTTCACTTCTGTTTCATTTCATTGACTCTAGAGGTTTTGGAAAGAAAAGACCCCAACAACACTGGCTAGTTTGGTTTTAGATCTAAGACACATGACATTCCCACTACTTCTGCAAAGGGAATCCTACATAAAGCATAAAAATAATAATAATAATTCAGACAAGATTCACTGCCCACAGATATTGTTTTGTTGGTGTAATATATCAGAGTATCTAAAAGATTCTTGTAAAAATCTAGTATGTACTAGCTGTGAATGCTGGAGAGAGAACACACGATACTTGCCATCACTGAAGAGGTGAAACCAGGTTTGAGGAAGCAGGAAAATTCCAGCTAATTCCAGGTATCGCCTCCCGTTTCCCCCCGACCCTGAGAACTCCTGTCTGTGATACTGAATGTCTGAATCATAGTATTTGGTGAACACCACTCTATTGGCTAACTTGCGGCCAGTGAGGGCCTGCATGGCTTTCTGACAGTCTACAGCAGAAACGTACTCCTCCTCAGGATCCCAATAGCAAATGCATACATGTTACTTCAACAACAATTCATACTTCATGTGGTGTATTACAGTTTTTTTTTTTTATTTAGTTCAGACCAATTACTTATGTTCAACAACGGTGAAGGGCAGAGTCTCATGCTGTATTGAATAACCTCAGGTCAGCCTCTTGCCTTGCCACAGCCAGGGACCTCCCCTCGGTCGACGGGCCGGGGGGATCTCAATGGAGCACTCCTCTCTGATGTCCTCCAGGATCTCCTCGTAGTCCTCGTCGTCCACCAGCTCCTCAGGCATCACCATGTTGAGCAGGCACAGCACTTCCGTGGGCAGCCCAGAGTTCCGAAGTCTCTGCAGCACAGGCACCTGCAGCGTCACCGGGGTCTCGATGATGGCAGTCTAGGGGGAGGAAGGTAAACAGGCCAGAGAGACTATATATTTAGACTGCCGTTCAAAATGCGTAAGGGAACTGCGCTCACCGGATTAGCGTTTCTGGCCCCCACGCTTGCTCTCTGAACGATGAGCTTTTTGTCACCCAGTTGCATGCCGTTGAGCCCAGCCACCACCTGACAAACATACACAGAAACTTCTCAAATGTGGAATAGAACCTTTAAAAACAAGGTTGATTTGGCACCAAAAAAATATAACGATAACCATGAGAAAGCACGGTGACGTGGCGCTGTCCTGGACAAGGTGTTCCAAATGATGTCAAGAGCTCCTTCACCTGCACAAGACATGAAGACAAGCGGAGACATAAGCAGGGTAATATGAATCCACCACATATTCTGCTGAATTAATTCTAAGGCTCCATATAATAGTCACGAGGAGAGAAATCAATGGCCTGGAAAAGATTACTTGGTCAAAGAAAACAAAATATTTTTTATCTTAAATCTGTATAAAAAAAATAAATAGTGATGAGATTAAGATTGCTTGATTGCGAAGCAAATAAATTGTTTGTTAATAATTTGTATATGCATACAACGTCTGATGTTTTACAGAAGAACTCTAAGTATGACAAATACTAAATCCAAAATCTCAAAAGAGCCCTGAACGACTGATTTGCTGCATGACAAAACCATTAACAGGCACAGGTAGACAGTTCTGGTTGAGCAAACTTTGTGTATTTCAGTGTATTTCATTCATATTTTACCAGACATTCTGTTTACTTAACAATAATCTAAAGTTACTGAACAGTAATAACCCGAGTTGTGCTGAAAATTGTGCACAGGCTATAAAATCCTGCTTCAAAATGATGAACCCATCATCAAAGTAAACTGATTGTCTATCACTTCATCTAACAATGCACCTGTTTCATGACCCTACCTCATGTTAATAAAGTATTTCCTTTCTCTTTAAGGCTGAGAAACGCCCCAAAACCTAACATTATTGGGTATTTGTTTCTTTTATCCCACCCTTAACTAATTAGGTCCTTAACGCGTTCCAAAAGAGTGATGGGAGAGTGTGAGAGAGAAAGAGTAGCCAGGAAGGAAACCTGCTGGCTAGGAGTGCATCCGTAGGAGGAACGGAATGTCTTACTTGCCTTGTGTTACATGTTGTCATGGCAGCAGTAGATCAGTACTACTGAACAAATTATGAGCGTAGACAATCTTTCGGGCCCCTAGCTGGGGACAAAGTAGGGGAACAAAAATGAAAGAGCTGTGAGTATCAGAACAGTAGCAGTGACTGCAAGAGTAAACAATAATAAGACAAACACCAGGGTGGGTGGTCAAGCATTTATTCCATTCAAAAGTATGTTTTAATTATAATAACTATTGTTATCTCTGAAATCAAGTGATTGAGATTATGCATAAATAATATGTGTAAATATTAATTCACAATTTAAAATCACTAGCTGAGTTTTTATTCAAACAAATTACAGCGATTCATGGAGTGAAAAATAATGTGTTCACATTAACTGATGCTAATGAAATGTCAACTCGTGATTGCTAACAGAAGTGTAACAGCAAACTGCATAAAATTAGGAGTTACTGGCATTTTCTCAAATATCAGACGTAAATACTACATTCATATTTTGATTTCGATACCACACTGGCCAAATTGTAGACACAATGAAAACAGTTTTTCAAACAACTTTCAAGCAACTTCTCCTTTGAGTAGGGTATACAGTTGTGGCCAAAAGTTTTGAGAATGACACAAGTATTGCTCTCCACAAAGTTTGCTGCCTCAGTGTTGATGATGGCAATTTGCATATGAAGGCGTTAGAGAGCCCAAGAAAGTCCAGCAATTAAGCTGCGGGATCGGGGCACCACCAGTGCAGAGCTTGCTCAGGAATGGCAGCAGGCAGGTGTGAGTGCATCTGCACGCACAGTGAGGCGAAGACTTTTGGAGGATGGCCTGGTGTCAAGAAGGGCAGCAAAGAAGCCACTTCTCTCTAGGAAAAACATCAAGGACAGACTGATATTCTGCAAAAGGTACAGGGATTGGACTGCTGAGGACTGGGGTAGAGTCATTTTCTCTGATGAATCCCCTTTCCGATTGTTTGGGCCATCCGGAAAACACCTTGTCCGGAGAAGACAAGGTGTTTTGCCTAAGAACACTGCCATGAATAAAGAATGGTAGCAAAGCATCCTCCGAGAGCAACTTCTCCCAACCATCCAAGAACAGTTTGGTGACGACCAATGCCTTTTCCAGCATGATGGAGCACCTTGCCATACGGCAAAAGTGATAACTAAGTGGCTCGGGGGAAAAAACATCGACATTTTGGGTCCATGGCCATGAAACTCCCCAGACCTTAATCCCATTGAGAACTTGTGGTCGAGCCTCAAGAGACGGGTGGACAAACAAAAATCCACAACTTCTGACAAACTCCAAGCATTGATTATGCATGAATGGCTTGCCATCAGTCAGGATGTGGCCCAGAAGTTAATTGACAGCATGCCAGGGCGGATTGCAGAGGTCTTGAAAAAGAAGGGTCAACACTGCAAATATTGACTCTGCATAAACTGAATGTCATTGAAAGCCTTTGACACTTATGGAATACTTGTAATTATACTTCAGTGTTACCATAGTAACTACTGACATAAAGATCTAAGAACACTGAAGCAGCAAACTTTGTGGAGACCAATACTTGTGTCATTCTCAACTTTTGGCCACAACTGTACATTGTGCTTTGTACGAAAGCACTCAAACACCTGCAGGGTGTGACTGAAGCAAATGCTGTCAGTACTGAATGTGTCAGTTCCTATAAGCTCCCTGTGTAATTTCCCCTCTGGGGTCAATAAAGTATCTATCTATCTACTGGTGCTATGGATGTGAACTACAGTGGGGCAAAAAAGTATTTAGTCAGCCACCAATTGTGCAAGTTAAAAAGTTGCAAGTCCCACTTAAAAATATGAGAGAGGCCTGTAATTTGTATCATAGGTACACTTCAACTATGAGATACAAAATGAGAAAGAAAAATCACATTGTAGGATTTTTAAGGAATTTATTTGCAAATTATGGTGGAAAACAAGTATTTGGTCAATAACAAAAGTTTATCTCAATACTTTGTTATATACCCTTTGTTGGCAATGACAGAGGTCAAACGTTTTCTGTAAGTCTTCACAAGGTTTTCACACACTGTTGCTGGTATTTTGGCCCATTCCTCCATGCAGATCTCCTCTAGAGCAGTGATGTTTTGGGGCTGTCGCTGGGCAACACAGACTTTCAACTCCCTCCAAAGATGTTCTATGGGGTTGAGATCTGGAGACTGGCTAGGCCACTCCAGGACCTTGAAATGCTTCTTACGAAGCCACTCCTTCGTTGCCCGGGGCGGTGTGTTTGGGATCATTGTCATGCTGAAAGACCCAGCCACGTTTCATCTTCAATGCCGTTGCTGATGGAAGCAGGTTTTCACTCAAAATCTCACGATACATGGCCCCATTCATTCTTTCCTTTACACGGATCAGTCGTCCTGGTCCCTTTGCAGAAAAACAGCCCCAAAGCATGATGTTTCCACCCCCATGCTTCACAGTAGGTATGGTGTTCTTTGGATGCAACTCAGCATTCTTTCTCCTCCAAACACGACAAGTTGAGTTTTTACCAAAAAGTTATATTTTAGTTTCATCTGACCATATGACATTCTCCCAATCCTCTTCTGGATCATCCAAATGCTCTCTAGCAAACTTCAGACGGGCCTGGACATGTACTGGCTTAAGCAGGCGGACACGTCTGGCACTGCAGGATTTGAGGATTTGAGTCCCTGGCGGCGTAGTGTGTTACTGATGGTAGCCTTTGTTACTTTGGTCCCAGCTCTCTGCAGGTCATTCACTAGGTCCTGGGATTTTTGCTCACCGTTCTTGTGATCATTTTGACCCCACGGGGTGAGATCTTGCATGGAGCCCCAGATCGAGGGAGATTATCAGTGGTCTTGTATGTCTTCCATTTCCCAATAATTGCTCCCACAGTTGATTTCTTCACACCAAGCTGCTTACCTATTGCAGATTCAGTCTTCCCAGCCTGGTGCAGGTCTACAATTTTGTTTCTGGTGTCCTTTGACAGCTCTTTGGTCTTGGCCATAGTGGAGTTTGGAGTGTGACTGTTTGAGGTTGTGGACACGTGTCTTTTATACTGATAACAAGTTCAAACAGGTGCCATTAATACAGGTAACGAGTGGAGGACAGAGGAGCCTCTTAAAGAAGAAGTTACAGGTCTGTGAGAGCCAGAAATCTTGCTTGTTTGTAGGTGACCAAATACTTATTTTCCACCATAATTTGCAAATCAATTCATTAAAAATCCTACAATGTGATTTTCTGGATTTTCTTTTATTATTTTGTCTCTCATAGTTGAATTGTACCTATGATGAAAATTACAGGCCTCTCTCATCATTTTAAGTGGGACTTTATATGTAAATTATGCAAGGCGATGTTACACACCAACATATAAGGCAACCTACCTCTAGGAATGCAAAGTTCTTGTCCTGATTTATCTACACGGCAAGCACAGGGATGACCACGGGCGATAGGCCTGCAAACCTCATTTGGGCATTGAAGAACTCTGCCATAGACTCCTAAAAAAAAGAAATAAATGAAGAAAAAAAAAAACAGCTGAAACCCATTCAGTAACTGCAAAAAATACCTTGAAATACGATGTTGTCACTTCAATGTGCAAGCCAACGTAAGTCCTCCGGGAGGTTTACCTCAGTCACACCAAAGGGAATATTGCCAACATAGAGACGTCGAGCCTGCCAACTATGGGCACTTGGGTGGGTGTTACTGCCAACCCACTTGTGGCAGATGATGCCAGCAAGGCTATTGTGGGTATCTGCCCAGCCACTGAAGGGGTAAGTAGAGAGTAAGAAAAACTTCACACAACCTTAGTAACTGGCAATGTTCTTGAACATGACAGGAATTAAATGAAACAGGAGAACATTTACAGCGGGACCTTAGCCACTTAACAGGCAAAGAGAAGCTGACAGACACCTTGCATAGCTTTGTACTGCAGTAGAGTGATGTGTTCAAAGCCAGGGGGAGGCACATCCCAGAATCTGCAGGTCCTTGTCTTCCTTGTTCTTCAAGGAGAATCGCTGAGTAAACAGAATGCATGTTGGATCATTGTTGGCAAAGGTAACACTGAAAAGGCAATACCTTAGTATACCTAACACGCTGCTTTGTCAGTGAGTGGCTCCAGGTACCAGGGGCTGAATACTCACTTGTGCTTCTTGTGATCACACGAGGTGCTCCTCCGCTCCCGGCTCTTCCTGTCTCGACTGCGGCTTCGCTTCTCTCGGCCCCGGTTGCCCCGGTCTTTGCTCCAGCTGCAATGTTTCTCACTGCGGCTCTGAGACCCACTGCCACTCCTCTTCTTGCATCTCTCCTTCTCTCTCTCTCTATGTAGGTGGGAAGAGGAAGGATGGAACATTAGCACAGCTTTTGGTAGCTATATACAATCATGTTTCAGCATCGTTAAGCCCAACGGGTCACTATAATACACCTGACATACCTAAAATGCAGAGAGGGGTTGTAAATAAGCTTGTATGACCCCTTGAATAGAAATGCATACTTCATTTGATTGGGGTAAAATACAAAGAAGCTGCTTCCAGTTATGTGAATAGATTTGACAAAAACTGAGTTCATAACATTCTGGTGGGATGCTTATTATTGGCCAAGATATAGCTACCTGTAAGCTGACCAAGTAAACACAACTGATCAATCAGTCTGGGATAACTAACTTGATTATCTTGGTAACCAACTATGTAGCTCTAGCTGTCTAGTGCAATAGGTCAACAAGTGCATCTAGATATCTGGTGAAACTATAGTTATCTGGTTAACTAACTCTAGGTAACGTTAGCTAGCTAATTCACTCAAACTACAGCCATGCCATGTTTGATAATCAATCAAATGAGTGGCTAACAATTAAGTTAGCCAGCTAGTCAAGTAGACTACATCTTCATGCAGCTGGACTAGCTCTGCTAGCAAAGCTAACCACGCTAGCTAATGTTAGTTAGTGACCTTAAAAGCGTATAGTTAGCTAGAATCATTGCAAGTTATCCTAAATTGAAGGCTGACATAAAATGAGAACTCACCCTGTTGGTTTTCACTCAGCTGTTTTTCGAACTCCTCAAAATCAGCCATGATTAAATGCAATATATTAAACTGATGACATTCAGTATCTGTCTGACTGCCTTGACTGATCAGATCTGGCAGTCCAGAGGATGGATGGATGGATGATGGATGGATGGATGGATGGATGGATGATGGATGGATGGATGGATGAATGGATGGATGGATGGATGGATGATGATGGATGGATGATGATGGATGATGGATGATGGATGGATGATGGATGGATGGATGGATGGATGATGGATGGATGGATGGATGGATGGATGGATGGATGGATGGATGGAACTGCCTTGTAGAAGAGGCAAACTGCTCGCACTACACATTCCACAGAGTGGTAGAACATAGCTACACAGTAGCAACCCAGATAGCAATGGGACACCATCTCCCCCACCTCCTCTGCCTCCTGGAGGTGTGAGCTGCCTTGCCATGCTAAACATACCATGTATACAATATGCATGGAAAATGACTGACTCAGCTGTGCGCTATTCAAAAAGCTCAAATCCCAAAGTATTGCTGGGCAGGAGGGGGGGGGGGGGGGGGACTGCTGGTCAGAGCTACACCCTGAATGGGCTGCAAACATTGCCCTACATGGGAAGACCTAACCAGGAATACTAGCAGACATTTTTCCACCAGAGGTCTAGCCAACACAAACCGTAAGTGGAGGTTGTGAATGAATTCAAACCATACTGTAGGTTTGATATGGAGACGGTTAGCCAATGGCACCCGGCCAGGACAGTATTTGCACGTTTAGTGTTGAGACACAGTGAAACTTGTTACTGTATCTGTATGGCTCCATGTTCTGATTTAATTGTAGTAGTGTAGGGATGGCAGGATAACATCTATGATTACGGTCTTCAGTTGTTTTCACATTGTCTTTGTTGCATTTCTTACATCTTATTCTTGGATCTATTAAGTTTATCTCGGAGTTGTGCTGATGTTACTGTACAGCTTTTGACGATAATGTTGCTATAGTCGTTTTTGGTCAGGGTATATTTAGAGCCTCCCTTCGGAGAGACACAGACTGTACATGGTAGACTGTGGCTTAAGTGCTATTTTAACACCCAGTAGAACAAAAACTGTGGAACAATCCCACTTAAACTGTAATGGGTCAAACTGGGATTGTCGATTGTGGTGATTGCAAGGAGTAATCTGAGGAGAGAAAGTTACTGTAAAGTTACTGTATCTTATACTGTATGAATGAACTATGAAATGTTGAGTCCCCTTGACTGTCTGACAGACATCATGTTCGGTATGCCTCACATTGGCGCTGTCCTAACTGAAGATGAGTTTCACTTTGCCCTCTGTAATAATTTGAGGTCAAGCAGTATGTTTAGATACCTAGGTAGGTAGGTAGGTAGGTAGGTAGGTAGGTAGGTAGGTACTTTATTGATCCCAGAGGGGAAATTTCTTCGTCAAGCAGCTATGAAAAAACACAGGGCAGGTGCAAAATGCCAGAACGAAAATACACAAAAGACAGATACACGATAAAAAGTGACGAAAAACATTAAAACAACAATTAACGAATAAACAATGGGAGCTGCTTAACAGGCGACACACAGCTAGACTGTTAACCCCTCCTGATGAAACAACCAGACAGCATTTACCAGAGTGACCACAGGATCTATCTTCTAACTTGCTCTGTCACTACAGTACATGGTCAATATCTGAGTTATACGAGTAGTTAACTTAAAGGCCCCGTGATTTTCCTATGTTTTTATATATATTTCCTTCCACACTACGAGGTTTGAATAATACTGTGAAATTGTGTACATGATTATAAAGCCCTTTAAGTGTAACAGCTGTATGAAAAGACCACCTGAAATTTCAGCCTGTTTTGGTGGGATGGAGTTTTGGCCTGCCTGGTGACATCATCAAGTGGTATTAGTTAATAGACCAATAAGAAAGAGATCTCCAAACCTCTCTGCCAATAACAGCTAGATTTCAGTTCTCCCCTCCCACTCAGACCACTCCCAGACACTTTGCTAAAATGCAATTTTTGTTTCTTTTCGACCATTTTATTTGAAAACAATCACAGTAATTGTAATTGTTGCCCTTGAAATGATTTGATTTTGAGATCAAAACATCTGCATTGGACCTTTAACGGTTGTCTTTAACAGGGTCTTTTGGATACCAAAATCATGGACCTGGAATATCTGTTGGTATGAAATACATTTTTGAGAACGTTCAATGTTCTCACTTTGATTATATAATCACCCATAGAATTTGAATGTAATCCCTCCCCGCTTATCCATTAGTCAATACATTGATTATTGATTAATGCTTTCATCATGTCATATCATATAATGGACTTTAGACCAATGTGTATTTCTATAAGAATGCACTGCATACTTCTGAAGAATACATTTACTGCCTGTATTTTCAATTCAATAGTATAAGGTTTTGTCACTAAACACTAAAACATGGCACTATATGCTACTAAAAATGACATTGCCATTGTTATTTTCCAGAGTATGGACCCAGCTGCCTTTCTGCTGGTGCCTGTTGTGGTGCTGGTAACAGCAGTGGTTATTTTCCTGCACAGTCTGGTGCTCAAGTTCTTGTCTACAGCAACTGTACGCAACAAGGTGGTCGTGATAACAGATGCCTTGACAGGCCTGGGAAATGGTAAATCCTTTGTTTTGATTTTGAAAAACAAAACTCAGATATGAAATGCAATTAGAAAACCGTTATTAAATTGTTACTAAAACTGTAATCTGTCTGTAAATGTATTAATACAAACTTTCTTTGCAGAATGTGCAAAGTTGTTTCACAAGGGAGGAGCTAGAGTCATCCTCTGCGGAAAAACTTGGGAAAAACTTGAAGGTTTTGCTGATAGCCTGACTAGCGCTGCAGACCCTAAATTAGTGAGCATGTCATAGCTCTTAAAACCCACAAAGCAATGATATGGTCTTTATAGGCCTGATAAAAACTTTAGTTTTATTGAAATATAATTTATTTATTGAATAATTATTATATGAATATGTATAAATTGCAAAGTTGTCATGAAGATCCTAAAGATTCATAACAATATATTTTTCTTTTCATTTGGCCTCATTGTGAAAATCACTTTCCCAGACCTTCCCTCCTAAACTTATGCTGGTGGATTTCGGTGATGTGAACAGCACGCCAGATGTGATCGCAGAGACGCTGGAGTGTTATGGCTGTATGGATGTGCTCCTTCTCAACAGCAGTCTGGAAGTCAAGGCCCCAGTGCAGAGCACATCACTGGAGATGGACAAGCTAGTCATGGACAATGACTACTTTGGACCTATCACAGTGGCTAAGGGTACTCTATCACAACAGAGCATAATTCAACTCAGTTAAAATGAATTTGAGTTTGAGAGTTGCGTTATATTGGTCCATTCTGCAGGTTGCCTGCCGTCCATGATGTCGAGGAGGACTGGCCATGTGGTTCTGGTCAACAGCATCCAGGGCAAGCTGGCTATGCCTTTCCGTGCCACTTGTGAGTTCAGTCATTTTCATACCGACAGTATATGTATACTTCTGAATGTAGTTTGATTAAGTTTGGTTAAAACAGTGCACATACGGTATTTCTCACTCTAGTTTTCTTCAGAAACATATCGAATTACAATTGATATGTTTTCGCAGCCATTCGGGTCCCGGGTGCCATCAACCTTTATGGTATACCATGAATTGCCTACTTCACCCACTATAGCTTCCGTCACCACACTGCTGAGTATACCAATGAGTTCGTTCTGTATGCTGTGACATGTATATGTAGCATTTAGCGGGGAAGACTTCAATATTTCGGCCAATTGTGGGTCCTTCTTAATTGTGTAGTCTAGTAGTGAGAGGAACAGGCCACTGCCTCCCTCTGACATGTCATCAAAAGCCTCCAGTTTACCTCTTAAAGGCAATTGGTTCTCAGACAGAAATGCTATTACATCAATCAGGGAGGAAACATAATACCTGTTATTTTTTAGTTGGTCTGCGTTAACAAGTGTTGAGATTTCTTTGCCTTGCCTCTCACGCTTCTCTCGCTCATACCACAATGACAGGTGATATGCTCTTTGGAGTTTGCATGTCTATGAAAACCCTTATCTATGAAAACCCGCTCCACCGGATTGGGTACCGGTGGAGCGGACTGCTCTGGCACTGAGGCGGAGCAGACGGCTGAACCCGGACTGGGTACCGGTGGAGGAGGGTCCAGGCCTTGAGCTGTGTCTGGAGGCTCCGGGCTGCTGACCTTCGCTGGAGGTGGCGGGACGCTGACCTTCGCTGGAGGTTTAGGGGCGCTGACCTTCGCTGGAGGTTCAGGGGCGCTGACCTTCGCTGGAGGTTCAGGGGCGCTGACCTTCGCAGGAGGTTCAGGGGCGCTGACCTTCGCTGGAGGTTCAGGGGCGCTGACCTTCGCTGGAGGTTCAGGGGCGCTGACCTTCGCAGGAGGTTCAGGGGCGCTGACCTTCGCAGGAGGTTCAGGGGCGCTGACCTTCGCAGGAGGTTCAGGGGCGCTGACCTTCGCAGGAGGTTCAGGGGCGCTGACCTTCGCAGGAGGTTCAGGGGCGCTGACCTTCGCAGGAGGTTCAGGGGCGCTGACCGTCGCAGGAGGTTCAGGGGCGCTGACCTTCGCAGGAGGTTCAGGGGCGCTGACCGTCGCAGGAGGTTCAGGGGCGCTGACCGTCGCAGGAGGTTCAGGGGCGCTGACCGTCGCAGGAGGTTCAGGGGCGCTGACCTTCGCAGGAGGTTCAGGGGCGCTGACCTTCGCTGGAGGTTTAGGGCCGCTGACCTTCGCTGGAGGTTTAGGGGCGCTGACCTTCGCTGGAGGTTTAGGGGCGCTGACCTTCGCTGGAGGTTTAGGGGCGCTGACCTTCGCTGGAGGTTTAGGGGCGCTGACCTTCGCTGGAGGTTTAGGGGCGCTGACCTTCGCTGGAGGTTTAGGGGCGCTGACCTTTGCTGGAGGTTTCAGGCTGGGGAGGCGCACCAGATGTCGGGTGCGTGGAGCTGGCACAGGAAGCACCTGGTTAGGCGCACGTACTGGAGGTCCGGTGCGGGGAGCCGGCACGGGTCGTACCGGACTGGGGAGGCGCACCAGAGGTCGGATGCGTGGAGCCGGCACTGGAAGCATCTGGCTGGGCGCACGCACAGGAGGTCGGGTGCGGGGAGTAGAGCAGAGGTCCGGACCCGGACTGGACATCGGAGAAGCGGATTGCTCTGGCATGGAGGTGGAGTAGACGATCGGACCCAGACTGGGCACCGGAGGAGCGGATTGCTCTGGTAGGGAGGAGGAGTAGATTACCGGACCCGGACTGGGTACCGTTGGAGCGGACTGCTCTGGCATGGGGGTGGAGTAGACGACCGGACCTGGACTGGGGATGCTCCTCTTGGGCACCTTTAGAGCCAGCTCCCTCCTCTCGCTCTCACACTCCTCCATATTTAGCCAACATAGCTCCATTATCATTTCATACTCCTCCCTCTGTCGGTATTCCCCCACGTACTCCGTTTCTGGGGAATGCCATCAGGAAAGTGTGACTGGTGCCTCCTCTTACACACCTGACCAGCCCCATAGCCCCCCCCCAAGATTACCTTGGGGTTGTTTGCGGGCGTTGCCTCCTCTTGCGCGTCGCGCATAACGCGGCGGCGGCACCTCCTCTCTCTCCCTCTCTCCCCAATTACGCTGCTTGGTCGGGCTCTGGTGGGTTGTTCTGTCACGTTGTGGGTGTAGGAATGACCAAGGCGCAGCGCAGGGATAGTAGTTCGACATTGTCTCTTTATTATACTATGTAAGAAAATTAAATACTATGTATACAGTACAACGAAATACGAACTACAGAAAACACGAATAGACTAACGTCACGTTCAAAAAACACACTAATGAACGGACGTAAAAAAAACACACTTACTTCAACCGTGACTGCGACATACATCGATAACAACCCACCCCAAGTGAAGGACAGACTCAACATATATTGGATCCCTAATTAGAGACAACGGGTAGCAGCTGCACCCGAAACCCACAAAGAAACAGAAAAGAACGACAGTGTCAGACTCTGACCATAGCTACATAGAGAAGCCTATGGCCAGAGCTTGACAGTGGCAGAAAGCCACTTTCGGATGTCCATTTTTTATTGTCTATCAATCCACTCCTATAACAAGCGTGTTGGACTCTATAGAAACTAAAATAGCTAGTTGGTGTCAGTTAACCATCGCATCACATCATTGCACATGATCGCAAACTTCACCTCAGTTTTACACCAAGCAGGCTAATAAAAAAAACTTGTAACAATGCATTTTATAACAATTTATTATTTTATATATTACATTATTATATATTATTTTCAGAAAAATGTATGACACACTTAGTTATACTTTAACAACATTATATACAGTTTTTTGAGGGGGCACAGCATTCCATTTGGGCAGGCATTGCCCGTCAATGCCCCCCCTTGGAGCCGACCCTTTATGAGTGGGAGATCAGGGTCTGACTTCTGCTGGGTTTCAGATGCTGCCTCTAAGCATGCGGTCCAAGACTTCTTTGACTGTCTAAGGGCTGAGGTCCAGGAGTATGGCATCTCTATCAGCACTGTCAACCACACCTTCATCAGCTCCCCTCCACCTGCGGAAAAGCACTTATTACTGTCAAATATGGAGAACCAGCTGAGATCGGAATTAAAAGACAAGATGACAGAAATGTTATTCATTTTAGTTTACAATTCACTTGTAAACTAAAATAATTGGGTATCTCATGACTGCTTGCTTCAGTAGAACGGTCATATAGTGGAAATTAGGAAAACTGTTTTCTGTGATAATGTGAACCATATTCTAACATATGAATAACATTTCTGTCATCTTGTCTTTTAATTCCGGAAATAAACCTTGTTTGGACCTCTGTCTCCGTCTCTTTACTTTTCATAATATACACTACCGTTCAAAAGTTTGGGGTCACTTAGAAATGTCCTTGTTTTTGAAAGAAAAGCTCATATTTTGTCCATTTAAAATAACATCAAATTAGGCATACAGAGGCCCGTTATCAGCAACCATCACTCCTGTGTTCCAATGGCACGTTGTGTTAGCTAATCCAAGTTTATCATTTTAAAAGGATAATTGATCATTAGAAAACCCTTTTGCAATTATGTTAGCACAGCTGAAAACTGTTGTGCTGATTAAAGAAGCAATAAAACTGGCCTTCTTTAGACTAGTTGAGTATCCGGAGCATCAGCATTTGTGGGTTCGAAAATGGCCAGAAACAAAGAACTTTCTTCTGAAACTCGTCAGTCTATTCTTGTTCTGAGAAATGAAGGCTATTCCATGCAAGAAATTGCCAAGAAACTGAAGATCTTGTACAGCGCTGTGAAATACTCCCTTCACAGCACAGCGCAAACTGGCTCTAACCAGAATAGAAAGAGGAGTGGGAGGCCCCGGTGCACAACTGAGCAAGAGGACAAGTACATTAGAGTGTCTAGCTTGAGAAACAGACGCCTCACAAGTCCTCAACTGGCAGCTTCATTATATAGGACCCGCAAAACACCAGTCTCAATGTCAACAGTGAAGAGGCGACTCCGGGATACTGGCCTTCTATTCAGAGTTGCAAAGAAAAAGCCATATCTTCCTCTTTCCAGTGTCTGTGTTCTTTAGCCCTTCATATTTTCTTTTTATTGGCCAGTCTGAGATATGGCTTTTTCTTGAGTCTATTGTTTTGTGTGTACTATTTAATGAAGCTGCCAGTTGAGGACTTGTGAGGCGTCTGTTTCTCAAACCAGACACTCTAATGTACTTGTCCTCTTGCTCAGTAAGTAACCATTTTACGCCAGCTAGTGGGCATCAATGGAATTGCATTGAAAAAGACTGCGCACAGCTACGAGCGAGAACTGACTCTTGAACAAGAATATCGATATGGCTTTACAAAAACAGATTTTTCGCGTCTGTGCATTGAACAGCACACCTCATTCTGTAAAGGTTTTTCATAATCATATGTCTGCCATTAATGTATTGAGTCCTAACACCGACTTGAGAGTAAAACATGACCGACACAACCTCTGCTTTTCCATCAACCTGGATCGCGAGGGTGAGTGAAACAGAGCAGGGGTTGCCATTTACAACCTGGGGGTTAATAGTAGTAACTCGGGGCCGGTGTTCATGCATGGTCCACTTGGCTGTGGGGAATATAATATGTTACACGTATAAATAACATTTTACTCTCTTGGCACAGGGCATCATGATAGCGCGGTGTTGCGCTACAAATTCACAAGCGAGGAGGAGGTAGTTCTACTGTCAGCTATATGTACCCGAGTCATTCAGGGGCAAAGGTGTTGCAGCTCTTCTGTCATATATATATATATATATATTTCCACATAGGTTGGAATAATACTGTGAAAGTTATGATAATGCCCTTTTAGTGTAAGAACTGTTTGAAATGTCATTCTGTTTTGGTGGGATGGAGTTTTGGGCTGCCTGGTGACATCAACAGGCGGTAAATTAGTTAATAGACCAATAAGAAAGAGAGTTCCAAACCTCTCTGCCAATAACAGCTAGTCTTCAGTGTTCCCCTCCCCACTCAGACCACTCCCAGACAGTCCCAGACCACTCCCCTCCCCACTCAGACCACTCCCAGACAGTCCCAGACCACTCCCCTCCCCACTCAGACCACTCCCAGACAGTCCCAGCAAAATCATTGCTTGATAAATGTCTCTTTGCTAAGAAGCTATTTCTGTTTCTTTTGACCATTTTAATTTAAAACAATAACTGTAAGGTACTTTACATATACTTTTTATTCATTTAGGATTCACTTACAGTAGTGAGTGCATAAATGTTTTTTGTTCATACTGGTACCCCGTGGGAATCAAACCCACAACCTTGGCGTTTAAAAAAAAAAAAAAAACACCACAACACTACATAAAGAGAGACACCACAACACTACATAAAGAGAGACACCACAACACTACATAAAGAGAGACACCACAACACTACATAAACAGAGACACCACAACACTACATAGAGACACCACAACACTACATAAAGAGAGACACCACAACGCTACATAAAGAGAGACACCACAACGCTACATAAAGAGAGACACCACAACACTACATAAAGAGAGACACCACAACACTACATAAAGAGAGACACCACAACACTACATAAAGAGAGACACCACAACACTACATAAAGAGAGACACCACAACACTACATAAAGACTACATAAAGAGAGACACCACAACACTACATAAAGAGAGACACCACAACACTACATAAACAGACACCACAACACTACATACAGAGAGACACCACAACACTACATACAGAGAGACACCACAACACTACATAAAGAGAGACACCACAACACTACATAAAGAGAGACACCACAACACTAAATAAAGAGAGACACCACAACACTAAATAAAGAGAGACACCACAACACTACATAAAGAGAGACACCACAACACTACATAAAGAGAGACACCACAACACTACATAAAGAGAGACACCACAACACTACATAAAGAGAGACACCACAACACTACATAAAGAGAGACACCACAACACTACATAAAGAGAGACACCACAACACTACTTAAAGAGAGACACCACAACACTACATAAAGAGAGACACCACAACACTACATAAAGAGAGACACCACAGCACTACATAGAGAGACACCACAAAGCTACATAAAGAGAGACACCACAACACTACATAAACAGAGACACCACAACACTACATAAAGAGAGACACCACAAAGCTACATAAAGAGAGACACCACAACACTACATAAACAGAGACACCACAACACTACATAAACAGAGACACCACAACACTACATAAAGAGAGACACCACAACACTACATAAAGAGAGACACCACAAAGCTACATAAAGAGAGACACCACAACACTACATAAAGAGAGACACCACAACACTACATAAAGAGAGACACCACAAAGCTACATAAAGAGAGACACCACAACACTACATAAACAGAGACACCACAACACTACATAAAGAGAGACACCTCAACACTACATACAGAGAGACACCACAGCGAACTGAAAACAGGAGTGACCCAGGGATGTGTGTGCTTTGGGGACCTTTAACAGAATGTGACTGGCAGAATGGGTGTTGTAAGTGGAGGATGAGGGCTGCAGTAGATATCTCAGATAGGGGGGAGTGAGGCCTAAGAGGGTTTTATAAATAAGCATCAACCAGTGGGGCTTCGCCGGGTATACAGAGATGACCAGTTTACAGAGGAGTATAGCGTGCAATGATGGGTCCTATAAAATGTTGCGATATTAAGTCCTCACCCTAGGGAGGACTCCTGGTGCTTTACACGGACACAGAGACAACACCTTTGATTGGTCAATAGAACTAACTGTGCTGAGCTTGCTTTATGCAGGGTTGCATCATGTAGGCCTTTGCATCTGTATTAAAAAGTTACTCACACAGCATGCCATCACTATTGTGTTGATTGATTCATTCCAGTGATTGAAAGGTCTAGGTAACTTAGCCACCTGAAGTTCGAATGTAAACCACATTTGATCACATTCTTATTTTCTCTTTACACAAATAAATGGGCCTGTATTAATCTGTAAATACATAGCTTAGGCTATAAATACATGACCTTACTGTTTGTTTCTACCTGGCTACCTGCAGCTGGGGTTGTTTTCAGTAGGCTTCTCTAGGCTACCTGCAGCTGGGGTTGTTATCAGTAGGCTTCTCTAGGCTACCTGCAGCTGGGGTTGTTATCAGTAGGCTTCTCTAGGCTACCTGCAGCTGGGGTTGTTATCAGTAGGCTTCTCTAGGCTACCTGCAGCTGGGGTTGTTATCAGTAGGCTTCTCTAGGCTACCTGCAGCTGGGGTTGTTATCAGTAGGCTTCTCTAGGCTACCTGCAGCTGGGGTTGTTATCAGTAGGCTTCTCTAGGCTACCTGCAGCTGGGGTTGTTATCAGTAGGCTTCTCTAGGCTACCTGCAGCTGGGGTTGTTATCAGTAGGCTTCTCTAGGCTACGTAGGCTTCTCTAGGCTACCTGCAGCTGGGGTTGTTATCAGTAGGCTTCTCTAGGCTACCTGCAGCTGGGGTTGTTATCAGTAGGCTTCTCTAGGCTACCTGCAGCTGGGGTTGTTATCAGTAGGCTTCTCTAGGCTACCTGCAGCTGGGGTTGTTATCAGTAGGCTTCTCTAGGCTACCTGCAGCTGTGTAGGCTACAGTTGAAACACAGATTAATTGTGCACGAGTTGACAAATCAGTCGAAACAGTACTTTGTCCCTCTTTTCAACGCTTTTGTGTCAGTATTTTTTATTTAAACAAATCAAAAGTGCTGTGGTAAAATGCTAGCTTGCCACTCATTTACCCTGCTGATCTCTGCACAGTGGATAGATGGATGATTTAACATCTCTACATTTTTAAATAGTATCTAAATGTTGACTTATCTCAAAATGTTTTGATAGTATTTACTATTTCTGTATGTGGTGGGAATGGGCTTCTATACATGACTCATGATGGATGTGATAAGAATAAAATAGTTGCATGTTTGGTCATATTTTTTCATTGCAATATTGTTATTATTATTTTCAATATATTTTAACCATTATCCTCTATACAGGCTGCCATGGATTTCCTGGTGAAAGAACCTCAAGGCCCATATATCTTGTTGGTATATAAATAAATATGTTGAGGAAAACCCACTCCTTGGTTATAAGGTGTCACGGTTAGGATTGATGGGACGATACACAGAGCGCTGGTGGAGCGTCATTCCTTTTTATTTTCGGAGATGGTCTCACAAGGCACGAAAATACAAAAGGAGAGAGAAACACATGAAACTAAACAAAACTGAACACAGTGACTTACGTTGTGTGCTGCTCGCAGTGCAGACAAACGAACAATGATCCACACACAGGTGGCTGTGTGTGGAGTCTAAATACTATCCCCAATCAGAGACAACGCTAGACAGCTGTCTCTGATTGGGGATGATAATCTCCCTAATAGTGTGTGAGAGCTTGGTTGTGTGCCTCTCTCCTCCCCTAGGTGGGAGAAAGAGGCCTTACCACAACCAAGCCCTCACATAAGGATTATATCCTGAATAAGCTGCATCCTTGATGAATAGTGGTTGGAAAGAATGGTAATTGTAAAAATACTAAATACTTAATGTATTCAGTATATACAGTATATAAAGTATACAGTGGGGAGAACAAGTATTTGATACACTGCCGATTTTGCAGGTTTTCCCACTTACAAAGCATGTAGAAGTCTGTAATTTTTATCATAGGTACTCTTCAACTGTGAGTGACGGAATCTAAAACAAAAATCCAGAAAATCACATTGTATGATTTTTAAATAATTAATTTGCATTTTATTGCATGACATAAGTATTTGATACATCAGAAAAGCAGAACTTAATATTTGGTACAGAAACCTTTGTTTGCAATTACAGAGATCATACGTTTCCTGTAGTTCTTGACCAGGTTTGCACACACTGCTGCAGGGATTTTGGCCCACTCCTCCATACAGACCTTCTCCAGATCCTTCAGGTTTCGGGGCTGTCGCTGGGCAATACGGACTTTCAGCTCCCTCCAAAGATTTTCTATTGGGTTCAGGTCTGGAGACTGGCTAGGCCACTCCAGGACCTTGAGATGCTTCTTACGGAGCCACTCCTTAGTTGCCCTGGCTGTGTGTTTCAGGTCGTTGTCATGCTGGAAGACCCAGCCACGACCCATCTTCAATGCTCTTACTGAGGGAAGGAGGTTGTTGGCCAAGATCTCGCGATACATGGCCCCATCCATCCTCCCCTCAATACGGTGCAGTCGTCCTGTCCCCTTTGCAGAAAAGCATCCCCAAAGAATGATGTTTCCATCTCCATGCTTCACGGTTGGGATGGTGTTCTTGGGGTTGTACTCATCCTTCTTCTTCCTCCAAACACGGCGAGTGGAGTTTAGACCAAAAAGCTCTATTTTTGTCTCATCTGACCGCATGACCTTCTCCCATTCCTCCTCTGGATCATCCAGATGGTCATTGGCAAACTTCAGACGGGCCTGGACATGCACTGGCTTGAGCAGGGGGACCTTGCGTGTTCTGCAGGATTTTAATCCATGACGGCGTAGTGTGTTACTAATGGTTTTCTTCGAGAATGATCATTGATGCCCCACGAGGTGAGATCTTGCATGGTGCCCCAGACCAAGGGAGATTGACCGTCATCTTGAACTTCTTCCATTTTCTAATAATTGTGCCAACAGTTGTTGCCTTCTCACCAAGCTGCTTGCCTATTGTCCTGTAGCCCATCCCAGCCTTGTGCAGGTCTAGAATTTTATCCCTGATGTCCTTACACAGCTCTCTGGCCTTGGCGATTGTGGAGAGGTTGGAGTCTGTTTGATTGAGTGTGTGGACAGGTGTCTTTTATACAGGTAACAAGTTCAAACAGGTGCAGTTAATACAGGTAATGAGTGGAGAACAGGAGGGCTTCTTAAAGAAAAACTAACAGGTCTGTGAGAGCCGGAATTATTACTGGTTGGTAGGTGATCAAATACTTATGTCATGCAATAAAATGCAAATTAATTATTTAAAAATCATACAATGTGATTTTCTGGATTTTTGTTTTAGATTCCGTCTCTCACAGTTGAAGTGTACCTATGATAAAAATTACAGACCTCTACATGCTTTGTAAGTAGGAAAACCTGCAAAATCGGCAATGTATCAAATACTTGTTCTCCCCACTGTATATATATATATATATATATATATATATACACATCATATTAGAATACATTATAATAATATATATGGGTTTTCAGCCTGCTTAAGTTCTACCTCTACTACATTCTCTGGCCTTTGAGAAATACTGATTCATTCAGGTGTGCGTTCAATAAGAGGCAAATTTAAGCCACCATGTTTGAGTCACCTCAAATGTAGCCTACTATTTCCATCTGAAAGGAAACATTATATTGCTAGAGAGGATTCTTTGAATACTCCTAATCCTAATAGATTAGATTTGTATCAAACACCCTCTCCTTGTCATGTCTTCAGTACAGCGCTACCCAGTATAGTCCAGGTCTTCATAATGTAGATTTTTTGTTCTCAAGAAATATAACACCTGCAGAATAGAGGAGAGGCGTTCTTGATTGAATCAACACAATTCAGGATTTGTACAGAATAAAAATAGGATTACAGTTTTTAATCTAGTCATAGATAGGGATCCTGTATTAATCTCTGAATACTCAAGAACGAAAGAATAATCTCCTTTAAAAGATTATTATCTGAAAGTGACAGTAGGTTTAAGGGCTTTAGTTCTAGTTCAGGACAGAAGTATAGTGCTCAGACCATATAACTCACAGGAAAGGGAACCTTATCCTTTGACCGGTTTTAGAGAGACAATATACTGTTATTGTAATGATACTGCACTGATGATACAAGGACGATGTTTGTTGAAAGAGCTGCTAGAACTACAGTACGTTATAGACACTTTTTAGTTCCAAATAATGTAACATTTTGTATTTAATATTCATTGGACATGTAGAGGGCAGTTATATTGTGTGATAATGAAGAAAGGTTATGGTGGGCCAGCGGAGACTAATTCATTTTCTGGGGGCGTTTTAAGCTTACATGATTGGGTATTGACCAAAGATCCTTGAAGAGCAATACAGCCTACCAGGGAACAGTGGGTTAACTGCCTTGTTCAGGGGCAGAACGACAGATTATTTACCTGGGCAATACCATCTAACATGATTTGAGTGTCACAATCGTATTGCAGTGGTACAGTATATTACCATGTGCTGGTATTGATAAGAAAAGGTCGGGGAGGAGCAGTGATACGCACGCACACACACACACACACACACACACACACATGATCAGATATGCTTGGGGCATGTGACGCTGTGGAACGTAAGCTGTAGGAAGGTGAATTCAGGAGAGGGTGGCATCCTCACATCTTCACCCATCATTTCTCCACCCTATAATCCAATGTGGTGATTTCCCAGAACAAACAGGGATTTATCTGAGATAACAGACGGGTAGACATATATCTGCTCCCTAATCCCTACGTATTTACAAAGCACCGGGTCTTATTTAACAATGATCCCAGATGTGATGCAGAAACCAGGTCACCATGCACTGCATGCGGCAGGTATTCCACATGACTTCAACGCCTCGATCACAGAGACCGCGTTATTGCACTTTGTTAAAGTATCACAATAAAATAACTTGTCCTATCTTACATCAACCTTGCTTCACATGTAACAATAAATGCTTTGTTTAAACTGTTGTGTTTCCACTGGGAGAAACTGGTTCAATCAAGGTTGTTTCCACTGGGCGAAAACTGGTTCAATCAAGGTTGTTTCCACTGGGAGGAAACTGGTTCAATCAAGGTTGTTTCCACTGGGAGAAACTGGTTCAATCAAGGTTGTTTCCACTGGGCGAAAACTGGTTCAATCAAGGTTGTTTCCACTGGGCGAAAACTGGTTCAATCAAGGTTGTTTCCACTGGGAGAAACTGGTTCAATCAAGGTTGTTTCCACTGGGAGAAACTGGTTCAATCAAGGTTGTTTCCACTGGGAGAAACTGGTTCAATCAAGGTTGTTTCCACTGGGAGAAACTGGTTCAATCAAGGTTGTTTCCACTGGGCGAAAACTGGTTCAATCAAGGTTGTTTCCAAGTCATAAAAAAAAAAACATTGTTTAAATGTAATGAAATGTTGAATAAACGTGGTAAACTGATTGGATTTGAAAAAAGGGAACGAAAGGGAATTTTGTCACTTTTTCACCCAACTTTTAACCTAAATCCAATGACATGGTGACATTTTTTGTTGATTTCATATTGAATTCACGTTAGTTGACAACTCTACCAAATGTAAATCAAAACTAGACGTTGAACTGGATGTTATTTTCACTGATATTTTCACAGCATATTATTTGATCAAATATGATGTGCCTTGATTTATGTAAAGCTTCTCTCCACGTGAAGCCTTGTGAAGGTTTCTCTCCACGTGAAGCCTTGTGAAGGTTTCTCTCCACGTGAAGCCTTGTGAAGGTTTCTCTCCACGTGAAGCCTTGTGAAGGTTTCTCTCCACGTGAAGCCTTGTGAAGGTTTCTCTCCACGTGAAGCCTTGTGAAGGTTTCTCTCCACGTGAAGCCTTGTGAAGGTTTCTCTCCACGTGAAGCCTTGTGAAGGTTTCTCTCCATGTGAAGCCTTGTGAAGGTTTCTCTCCACGTGAAGCCTTGTGAAGGTTTCTCTCCATGTGAAGGCTTCTCTTCAGCCTCTTGAGTATTGTTTGTCATAGCTTTTCACTTATAAGAATGTGCATTGTTTTTCTGGAAAACTACATCTGAGTTTGAATCGGAAATGGCATTAATTTATTATACTATCACTCTTTAAAGGCTCCACCAGAGTACACAGATCATATTCATTTAAGGGACATAATCGGAGTTGGCTCCAATAACAGATTGTACAGTGACCATTTCCTGGTAAACCGTGTAAGCTTATAATACGCCGTTTCCTGTTCGGAGGAGATTTCACAGTATCGGAAGTGACCCATATGACCCATAATGCAGTCATTTTTGGACTGGCCTTCCATAAAAAATATTTTCACTATGATGCTGTGAAAAGAAGGAGAATCAGACCCAAACGCTCTCCCTGTATTACTTAATACCTCTGCCTGGAGATTATCCTGGTCGTATTACCAATGCTTCCTATTACGCCATAATGCCCATGTAGAGGGCTTTCTGTCCCACTAAAAGTCTACATGGTCAGCTGTTCCCATGTAGCCCTCCGAAACTGTTATATGAATTGAAATAAAAACACAAAAACACAATCTCTTAAAAAAGTATCCTACTTTATTCACGCATACATCAATATTTAGGTAATTGTCACGTGAAAATGACGTGAAAGCTGAATTGAGTTGCCTTGTGGTTTATTTCCCCACCTGACCAACATAATACCATAGCCTGAGGAAGGAAAACAAATGGCCGGTCTAATGCAAACTTTGAGAAAGTGACCCTAAAGCTGACGCCACAAGATCATGGCTCAGCAGTTCAAGTTTGAGCGGTGAAACCCGCCTTCTCTACCACCCCTCCAATCAAGGTAGCGCGGCACTGACAGACGCGCACAGCATCTCCATTCTCTACCACCCCTCCAATCAAGGTAGCGCGGCACTGACAGACGCGCACAGCATCTCCATTCTCTACCACCCCTCCAATCAAGGTAGCGCGGCACTGACAGACGCGCACAGCATCTCCAGATGATGGTTAATATAGCGGTCTCAGAGAAGCAAGAACGTACTATACCAATTGTGTGTCGACACATTCCACCGTCGGTTATTTCCAACAAAATATTGTTATTATAGAGAGAATAAAAAATGTATTGCGATGAACAGTTTAGAGATCAACAACGTGTCGAAATGGGATGACAAGCGTATTTGGCACTGCGCTTAGGGCGCACCGTGTTTTTTGTGCATGAAATTCTGATTCTGTGCTTTTGCTTACATGAATACCAGATGTATCGAAAGGAGATATGTGTTCATAGAATGGCCTCAATGTGTTTGCGGAAAAAGGTATGGCTGGTTCTCATCACCTTCAACAAGACGTTCCGCGATTCCTGCATAAACTTCTCTTCATGTTCTCCCTCGCTGTGGTTTGCTCGTCGTTGTACTTCATTCTCTCCGGCTGCTGTGATTCTATTTTAGTGGACACTGCGAAACATTTGAAGCAAACCTCTCAATTTTTACCTTTGACTGAGCTTTTCCAAATAAAGAATACCTCATTTGAGAAGAGGGCTACCGATGTCGTCGTGCGCTCAGCGTCCCTCGTCGGCAGCGCAGGTGCGACAGGTGCGTATGGAGCGCAATCAGACAATGTTGGTAAGGACTGGACGGCAACAAGAAGACTTCCCCAAGCCATCATCATAGGGGTGAAAAAGGGCGGAACACGAGCTCTTTTGGAATTCCTAAGACTTCACCCCGACATTCGAGCACTTGGCACTGAACCCCACTTTTTCGACAGACATTACTCACGTGGGTTGAATTGGTACAGGTATGTACCTACCGATGATGAAGATGATGATGGTGATAATGGTGATGATGATAATGATTAGAATGATGATGCCAAAAGTAGCGCGCGCACACATACACACATTTGTGGTTGGTTGACGGGGGAATTTCATTGTTTGCGCTCAGTTATGTCAAGTTTCAATGAGGTTGCTGATAAACAAAAAAAAAGATGGATTATGTTTACAACTTGCAAAAGGTGTAGAATTGCTGCTTGAGCATGGCCAGCGGCGTGTATGACAAATAAAAAGGGGTTATTAAATGGCTGTTAGAATTTCTTTATGGGCTGTCTGTTCTACATGGTCCATCCATACACTCTGAAGAACAACTGACAGCATTACTGTAAAATCTGTATTTTTAGATTACAGTAACACAAATATTATGGAGCAATGTTATCATTATTATTTAATTATTTTTAAATGTTACATTTATTTAACTAGGCAAGTCAGTTAAGAACAAATTCATATTTACAATGACGGCCTACACCGACCAAACTCGGACGACGCTGAACCAATTGGTACTCCCAATCACTGCCAGTTGTGATACAGTCTGAATCCGAACCAGGTTGTCAGTAGTGACGCCTCTAGCACTGAGATGCAGCGTCTTAGACCACTGCGCCACTTGGGAGCCCTTATTTATTATTATTGTTATTTGTATTATTCTGGACTGTCCTCCAAAAACAAACCAAACATTCAACTAACTCCTGCATTTTCAATCAATCAATCAAACTTTATTTATATAGCACATTTCTTACAACACGTGCATTGCACATTCGATATACTAAAAGCAATTAAAAAAGATACAACTGACAGGATACTAATATGCATTCCTGAGTGAATGACTACGTAAATTAAGTAATTCTTGGAATTAACTTAGGTAGTCATTCACTCAGGAATGCATTTTAGTATCCTGTCAGTTGTATCTTTTTTTAATTGCTTTTAGTATATCGAATGTTTAATACGTGCATTTATCTGTAATTAAACCCTGCGCACTAAGGACTGTATTTTAAGGGAATTAATATTATTACCCTAAATTATATCATACACACATTTAGCTATTTAAGTATCTCTTCCTGTCATTTACCTGTACAGTTAATGTAACCATGCAAATATTCACTTACCTGTAAATTTAACTGTATATTTACCTGTACAGCTAATTTAACCATGCAAAATATTCACTTACCTGTTCATTTAACCAGTCTGTATATTAAGTAAACTATTACTACCCTCACTCAAATCATATGCATTTTTAGCTATTGAAGTATTTCTCTTCCATCGACCTGTATAGTATAGTAACCATTCAACATCCACCAATGTATAGTGTACATATTCAGCCAACCACCCATACTATGCAATGTCTTTTTATAGCTTTTTTGCACTCCAGACTTCTTGTATTTCTATACTTTTTCATACTGCGGCTCTATGGATCATATATCATGTATCTGTCTTTTGTGTATTTTCGTTCTGGCATTTTGCACCTGCCCTGTGTTTTGTTGTAGCTGCTTGACAAAGAAATTTCCACCCGGGGATCAATAAAGTATCTATCTATCTATCTATCTATCTATCTATCTATCTATCTATCTATCTATCTATCTATCTATCTATCTATCTATCTATCTATCTATCTATCTATCTATCTATCTATCTATCTATCTATCTATCTCAAGGTGCTTGGGCCAACAGTGCCCCACCATATGGACCTTGTTTGATGTCTAATTGACCAACTTGGTTCAATGATTTTGATTTCCATTTTGTCCCTTTTTTTTCACCCTGTGCGCTCAATGCGCAAATTGCACAGGCTATCTAGAGACACTGTACATCAGATCCAGCCTTAACTGTGCGATGTAATAAGGAGTTGTAGTTTCCAACAGGCCAATATTTTTTAGTTTAATTCATAAAACGTGAGAATTAACTACAATGACCATAATCCATTGGGAATCTACTTGTCCGGCCTGTGTTACTTTTACGCCAGCGGCAGAAAAGAGAAGAATGGGCGAGGTGATATAGAGAGCAGCTGTTGCTTCCGGAGTGTTTATCTCTACCTGAAAACACATCAGCTAAATGATTGATAGTTGGTATTCAGCAGTCATAAAAGTATGCCGTGTTTACTTTGAAGAACTACTAAAATGGTCATTTCATGGACAGCAGCTCTATAGAGATGAGATGATGACTTGGAATGAAATAATAGTTATTAAGTAAAACAAATGTAATATTACACAACAGATTACATATTTTATTAAAGTAATGTGAATAAATTACAGTTAATAAGTGATAATCAGTAATGGGCAGTCACCTCCATCATGAGACTTTTATTAATAGTTTTATTCTGTGTTGTTACAGCATTCAACACACATAATGCATAGTGCATTTAATGTTTAAAAAAACAATCAAAACCAAAATCAAAAAGCATTAATCACTCAGTGCTGTTGATGTCGGAAGTATGATACCGTCTGTTGCCAAAATGGTAATATTCATCAAGCTGCATGATCAAAGTATAGCACCACATCGTCTATTGAGAACCCCTGGAGTATGCATCGTTTCTGCTGACAGGAAAATTATCAAGACTCTTTATTGAAACACTATCCATGGAGTTTAACTCGATCTTGATAATGGTTAGATAACAGCTCCAAGGGAGAGAAGCTGAGTGCAAATGCCAAGCAAGTCAATGCAGAACAAAAGCTGCATATTCTGCCAGTGCCAAAATCTGTCTCCAGGGAAAGTCAGAAGTGGGCTCACTAATGGACTTTGCTTGTATTTGTGTGCTCCCTCCCTCCTCCCTTCTCCCAGTCTCTCTTTCTTCCTTTCTTTCTCTCTTGTCCATCTGGATTTCTATTCAGGCAGAGAGCCAAGTGTCCTCTCTCTCTCTCTCTCCCTGGTAGCACATCCTCTTAAAAGGGGTGTGTACGAGAGTCAGTGCCCCTCAGCCCTCATTTAGTTGAATGGGAGGGTATTGACATCCAGCAGGGAGGAAGAGCTGAGTGAGGCTGAAGAGCACACTGGAGAAAACTACAGTGTATAACATCACATCAAATATTAAGAACCAGCAGGCTTGTTGGCCTCATTGGCACAGGATGACATAGAGATCTCTGGGGGGGTGAGCATGACCAGATAGTTCAGGTTGTTAGGGGATGATTCAGTCCCTTTATTTGGCTATAGGGCACAGGCCTCAATCAATAGTACCTTGGATTGGTTGACGGTCATTCAAAGAATTAACCCTCTCTTCGATCTAAAACAAATGGATATGGTTATATTCTGTTTTGGTTGTACTTTGTGTCTTTGATATAAGATTGAACAGCCTCTCTCTTCCCCTCAGGAACCTGATGCCTAAAGCTCTGGAGGGCCAGGTGGTCCTGGAGAAGACACCCAGGTACTTTGTGACGGCGGACAGTCCTGGCCGGATCCTTGCCATGTCCCAGGAGGTCAAACTGATCGTGGTGGTGCGTGACCCTGTGACCCGCGCCATCTCTGACTACACCCAGATCATATCCAAGACTCCGGGCGTCCCCAGCTTCGAGACCCTGACGTTCCGTAACGGGACGGAGGAGGCGTTGAAGGTGGACTCCCTGTGGAGCCCCATCTGGATTGGCCTGTATGCTCTGCACCTGGAGAGGTGGCTGGCCCACTTCCCCCTGGGGCAGATCCACTTTGTCCATGGGGAGAGGCTGGTGAGCGACCCTGCTGGGGAGCTAGGCAGAGTCCAGGACTTTCTGGGCCTTCAGAGGATCATCACAGACAAACACTTCTACTTCAACAAGACAAAGGGTTTCCCCTGCCTGAAGAAGCCAGAGGGCAGCAGCAAGCCCCACTGCCTGGGCAGAACCAAGGGCAGGCCACATGCTGACATCCACCCTCAGGTCATCCTCAGGTTACGGCAGTTCTACCAGCCACACAACCTACGCTTCTACCAGATGACAGGGCAGGACTTTGGCTGGTAGGATGGGAGCCTACAATGAGGTGGAAATAAGATGGTACCATCCTCACCATTCAAAACACAGGCTGCACAAAGACTACATAGGATAAAGCTTGAAGTGTGTGTTTTGTGACGGTCCTGATGTAATCTGGAGTAACTCAAGTCCTCATGCAACCTGTATTGGCAAACAAATCAAAATAGTCACACTTTATTTTGTGACAGGTAAACCGCAAGAAGTAGAGAGAGTAAGGCTATAGGCCTACTGTGCAACACCATGGACATACAGAGGAAAGTGACAGCGACATCCACGGTTGGAAAGCAGGTCCTCAGAACTCTAGCGTGAACTTACCACTTACTCCACTAGATGGCAGTCCTTCTCCGACAGAGGCTTAGAAGGACTCTTGTGGATTTGTGGTCTTGATCATCATACACACTCTTTGCTGTAGATTGAGCAAGTATTACCATAAGAAATGACATGCTATCCCCTAATTTAAATCCAAGACAATTCAAGACTGCATGGACAGATACTTGTGCATTGGTCCATTCATTCTGTAGCCATTTGCAGTTGGTTTATATTGAAATATTTCCTACTTATAACAGGCATTTAAACCAATTTCCTCCCTGTTATCAAGAATCATATACAGATTCACTGTCTGCATTGTCCTTCATTTCTGACACGGTTTGTTTTTCAGAACCTTCCCTGTGTGCGTTTATGGCTGCTCCTTATTCTTCATCATCATTCGGAAGCAAATTTCAAGATCCAACTTTCTCTCAAACACAAACGTACACACAGCACATACAAACATAAGCACCGTATCGTAACCCACTGTACGTCCATACGGCAACAAGACTTGGCTGATCTTCGCAGCCCCATGCCTACTACGGCAACCAAACCATGAACACAGCTTGTAAAAAAACAGCTTTACCATCTGCTCCTGAATAACAGTCCTGATAAGAATAGTCATTGCCTTGGCTCTAGACACATACAGGAGGAAACAAGTGTTGTTCATTCACTCAGCTCTGTGTTCCTTTAAGTAATGCTCTTCTCAATGGGATCCAATATGCCCTATACAGTCCAGTGAGTTTGGGATGCTGTATATAAGAGCCAATGTATTGTCCTTTTAATGACGTGGTCACCAAGCCTGGTCCTATAAAGCCTTCTAGCTCCCCAAGGCCACGTTCTGATACTGTGAAAATGCATCCTTTCTTTCTCCACTTCACGTTTGAGCAGTCATAACCTCAATGAAAGGAGGAAGGAAGGTACGTTCTAACAGTATTGGAATGGGGCCCTGCAGGCCCAGGGTTGGTGACCACCATCTTAGCAGTAGACCTCTCCCTGTGGTTCTGTCATGCTGTCCAGGCCCACTACATAGGCTGCTCCAGTGGAGGGTTTGTGCCCATTGACGGGGAGGTCCAGAGGCCTAACATTTCCTCCTGTCCTTGCAGGCACAGCCGTCAGGTACATGTCCCACATCTGCTCTGGCAGGTCCATCTCCAGCAGCTTCTGCTTGAACCTCAGGTTCTTCTCAATGTTCCGCCGCTTGTACTTGAACTCCACAATGGTCTTGGTGTATCTGTTCAGGGCTGTCACCGCAGAAGCCATGCAGGTGGCGAAGGAGCCCCATGCTAAGCTGGGGAGGGGGAAGACGAAGTCCAAAGGGTGTGATTAACCTCAGCTATCTCTCTATCTATTTATCTATCTATCTACCCAGAGATGTCAACTGTCAGTTCCAAATAAATGTAAGAAATTTAGATAAAGATAGATAGATACCTTATTGATCTATCTATCTATCTATCTATCTATCTATCTATCTATCTATCTATCTATCTATCTATCTATCTATCTATCTATCTATCTATCTATCTATCTATCTATCTATCTATCTATCTATCTATCTATCTATCTATCTATCTATCTATCTATCTATCTATCTATCTATCTATCTATCTACTGTACATGGCCTGAGAATGCTAACATAGCTTAAAATGGCACAAGTATCACATAGCTGGGTATGAGAGTTTAATCAGAGACAGCTCCTATTGTACAGAACCTAGCGTAATGATAAGTGACCTAGTCAGTACATACATGTAGGACCAGCTGTAGTCCCAGGTCTTGGGTTTCCAGTCCTCCGGGCCCATAGCTACAGCCAGCTGAAATGCTGTGGTGAACATCATGTGGGCAACCATACCCAAAAGGCCTGGATACCGAAGGACACAACAAAACGCAAATAAAGTTGGTGAATTAAAATCTGAGATAATATATGATACTTTTTTTTTTATAATGGTTGTACCCTTCAAAAGCACTGGTACAGCAATATCTGCAATTGATATTAGTAGCCACAGCGTGGCAGTATTGTACAAATTCTGAATTGAGGGCTATCAGTTAGGATACCCTGCATAAAGACAGCTGTTGGTGTGATCAACATTGAGTGACAGTCCATGCATTTTCACCACAATCATGCTTCCTTATTCACTGGATATTCAGTTTATAGTTTTACTGGGGAAGCTGATTTTTAAAATGTAACTATGCAAGTCAGTTAAGAACAAATTCTTATTTACAATGGCGGCCTACCCCGGCCTTCCCTACCCCGGCCTTCCCTAACCCGGACGACGCTGGGCCAATTGTGCCCCGCCCTATGGAGCTCCTGATCGCGGTTGGTTGTGATACAGCCCAGGATCGTACCAGGGTCTGTAGTGACGCCTCTAGCACTGAGATGCAGTGCCTTAGACCGCTGCGCCACTCTGGGGCTTAGGTTACATTAAAACGGAATATTGATGAGTCATAGTTGCAGAGAAGCAGCCATTCCACAGAGAATGATGAAGAGCCAAAGCCAGCACGTGTTCTCTCTACTCTCTGCTTCTCTGCTGCCTCTTGGCCATCTCTCAGCCAACATTCTGCCCGTCTACAGCTGCTTTACTTGGGATTAACGCCCTAACAACCAGAGGAAGGGGTCAGGGGAAGGTGGGAGGGGGCGGGGGTACTCCTCTGCGTAGGCCTTGTCATGGCCCAAAACCGCTGCCCCAGCTCCAATCCGATTAGTCAGTAAATCCCCAGAGGCATTGGACACACAGACCATAGACCAATGCTCCACGCGGTACGCTAGCACTGTCCTAGGCTAGCTTCCCTACAACTGTACCTCCCTGAGCAAGGCTCCCATCCCACCCTGCAACTATTATTGCTTTTCTGCTAACAAAATCATGTTCATATTCACATTCATGTTTGTACCGCAGACCCAAGGAGATTTTAGCTGTAGGGATTAAACCTCATTTTAAACGTGCATATTCACTCCTACTTACCCCCACAATACAGTTTGACAGATGGATAGCAACACAATAACTATGATTGACAATACAGTGAGTGAATCTAAATGAACATAATTCCTGATTGACATACATTTTCTCAACATCATCTTGATTGAAAACTTAGAGTAGATTCAGCAGTGTACTGAATATCGTGCCTGTACAATTGTAATAATCCATTTAGGATATGGACTAGCCACTGTCACTCTGGCTGGCCTCCGCCTGCCTGCCTGGGATGGCTAGTGGGTTGCATGCATGGTATTAGATGATGTAATCCCCTTGGCGGCCAGTGTTACACACAGACACACTGGCCTCTGCTCTGCTGTGGAGCTGGGACTCCCAAAGCATCTCTTCTGTAGGCTCTCTATCCAATTTGACCAGCCCAGTGCCACCTTAGCGTGGCAGGGAGGTTGACATGGCCTCTGGTCATTGAGAAACAGAGCCGGGGGATGTCCACTCACTAGTGTGCCCCCTCTGTGAAGCTTACTTCATAGTTAAGGATGCATGGAGATAATCAACTCATTAGCTGCTGGTGATCAGCTTTGAGTGACTGTATGAAAGTATTCTTTGATGACTTAGACAAATGGTGAATGGTCACAATGGTAGAATGCCCCCAAAATGTAAGTTAACAGGACTGTGCGCATCATTCCTAGGCACAGATGCGTTACCCGACAGGGTGGTGAACATGGCAGCAAAGGCGTTGAGCTTCAGCTTGTTCATGACGCTGAGGCAAGGACACAGCTCTAACCACATGAGAACACCGCCCGTGAACAGCAGGACGAGGTAGAGACACTCAGCTGTGATACACAGCCACAGGACCCCTGGGAAACGAATGAGGAGAGGAGTCAGTCAGAGTGAGCACTATTGTCGCCTCTTGAATACACTTCCCTCCACTAAACAATCCCAACTATAGGAAGAGAGACATCAACGCCACAGACCACGACAGGAAGAGACCCCTGACCTCTCTACGCTTCCCTCTCGCCAGCGGAGCTACCTGGTCCTATAGGGCGTCTCTGGTGAGACTTGGACAGAGACGACAGGTGCCACTGATAATAAGATGCTTCTAATGTATAACTACTACAACAGCTTTCCTCTTGTTTTTAGACTGTTGCTATGTATTTCCTACGGAAGCCCCGGTTGCAGTCCCAGTAGATTATGTTCCAGTAAAAAGCAGGACTTAACAGACATTCAAAAGAAAGTTGGAGAGGAATAGTACACTTGTGAAAATAATGAAATCAAGTCTATATATGCTACCGATAATTGAATGGGTAATTGGGGCAGTGTAGTGTTTACCAATTACATTAGTGGGAGCAAATATAAAGTGTATCTTTCTTTCTTTATTTTCACAGTAGTTTATGAAACATTGTTGATGGTTCATCTAGAATTTGTTAGGAGAGTGAAAGAACAGGATGCCTGCAAACGGCAGCGTCCTATAAAAACACTGTCTTGATAATAGTGGAGTCTTGACATGAACACACCATTATTTTGGATGACTGGACTTATATAAAGTTGTGGTCAAGAGGACAATATAGATTTACAAGGGCTTTACACTACTAGACTGAAAGATAGTCATTATATATTATAAATGGACTTTACCTTTTTCATGGTCGGGTGCGATGTCTTTAAAGTCTCTGCAGTTAAAACCTGGAAGCAGGGAAATATTAATTTAGTTTATGTAGTCTTGTTCTATTTCTTATCTTCTAATGTAAATTGTAGTTGTAGAAATAGGTAATGCAGACCCTACGTATCAGACCCTATCCATTATTCGATAGTGGTATAAGCTACATACTGTATGTTGTTAGTTTTCGGAACATTAATCAGCACTTCTCATGTCTCCAGTCCTTTTTCTGTCCCACTAAGCTGTTTGTCTGTCACACCTCAGGACTGGCTACTGCTGACTCTCAATCATAGACTGGCTACAGCTGACTCTCAATCATAGACTGGCTACTGCTGACTCTCACAGCGATCATAGACTGGCTACTGCTGACTCTCACAGCGATCATAGACTGGCTACTGCTGACTCTCACAGCGATCATAGCAACAGAGTTTCTGCCAAGCATTCCAATTCTTGCACTCAATGATCTCCATACTGTAAAACTCCTACTGAAACTGATACATCGTTAGTATGTCAGTCTATTTCAGGAAACTCAACAGAATCAGTAAACTGATATTATTTTTGCTTATTTTATCGAATCCCGAAGACTAAAAAGACCAAAAATGTAACTGTGTAAGGAAATAGTGGACTGTCAAATCAGCTGCACCTTGATCTTGTTTTAGTCTGTTCTCAATGTGCTTCCTCCTTCAGTTCCTGTTGTAATGTAGCCAAACCACATCAGGTTTAGAGAGCATGGTCACACAGGACTAGCTGCTGAGCGGCCAACATAGTTGCATGTTCCATTTCAACATTTCTGCAAGTTGTATATGAACGATGTTGACTGTATAACGTTTCTTACCATTCATGTCAGCAGCCTGCTCACAGGAGAAGAAGATTCCGGTGTGGAACTTCCTCATCAGGAACTTCTCTTCTCCCGACTCCCAGATGTACTGCACCAGTCGGCTGTCGTTGATGTTACTGCTGTTGAAGCGAAGGCAGTATGACTGCTTGGTCGTCACCGGCCCCGTGCAGAAGGGCTTAACCACCTTCCTGGTCCCCTCGCACCAGAAGCTGGTGGTCACTGCTGACAGGGCACACATAAATGCCACAAGGTTGAGGGTGAGCGCCAGGGACCCCCGCCGACTGCACTCTGTCCCCATGCCGGAGGCTGGGCAAAATGAAATTAAATAAAAAGGCAACTAATCCAGGCTTTTGATATGTCGCTGCCTTGTTTCACCTCTCAGAAATAGCTCAAATCGTCATAACATTGTGGCATTTGAGGGTGATGCTGTATGTAAATCCTTCCTGTAGCTCTGAGGATGTCTTCTAACTTTATTGAAGGATTCATTCTCTTCCTCCCTTGCGCTCCCTCATCCAATCCTCCAATCACTCTTTTTTTCTCTCTCTCTCTCTCTGTCTCTCTCTATCTCTCTCTGGTCTCTTCTGCTTCTGTGGTCTCTTTCTCCACCCACTCACCAAATGCGTATTTTATTACACAGGACAAAGTATATGGTAGTCCTCTGTTTTATTGTCAATATCAAAACCTAGCCTGTTTCTTTGAGCATAGTAATAAAAAAGATTACTTCGGGCTTACTCTTTAATCTGGAACAAGGCTCTTGCCAACACCAACGTTGGATTGGACATGTTCTGGCATAGTTGGGCATTACAAATTACACTTGAGTATACAAAACATTAAGGACTCCTGATCTTTCCATGATAGACTGACATGACAGACTGACCAGATGAATCCAGGTGAAAGCTATGATTCCTGATTGATGTCACCTGTTAAATCCACTTCAGTCAGTGTAGATGAAGGGGAGGAGACAGGTTAAAGAAGGATTGTTAAGTCTTGAGACAATTGAAGACATGGATTGTGTATGTGTGCCATTCAGAGGGTGAATGGGCAAGACAAAATATTTAAGTGCCTTTGAACGGGGTATGGTATTAGGTGCCAGGCATACCGGTTGGAGTGTGTCAAGAACTGCAACGCTGTTGTGTTTTTCACACTCAACACGCACTTCCTGTGTGTATCAAGAATGGTCCACCACCCAAAGAACATCCATCCAACTTGACACAACTGTGGGAAGCATTGGAGTCAACATGGGCCAGCATCCCTGTGGAACGCTTTCGACACCTTGTAGAGTCCATGCCCCGATGAATTTAAGCTGTAATGTGGGCAAACGGGGGTACAACTCAATATTAGTTTGGTACACTTAGTATACACTACCGTTCAAAAGTTTGGGGACACTTGAAATATCCTTGTTTTTGAAAGAAAATCAAATTTTTTGTCTATTAAAATAACATCAAATTGATCAGAAATACAGTGTAGACATTGTTAATGTTGTAAATGACTATTGTAGCTGGAAACTGCAGATTTTTTATGGAATATCTACATAGGCGTACAGAGGCCCATTATCAGCAACCATCACTCCTGTGTTCCAATGGCACGTTGTGTTAGCTAATCCAAGTTTATAATTTTTAAAGGCTAATTGATCATTAGAAAACCTTTTTGCAATTATGTTAGCACAGCTGAAAACTGTTGTGCTGATTAAAGAAGCAATAAAACTGGCCTTCTTTAGACTAGTTGAGTATCTGGAGCATCAACATTTGTGGGTTCGATTAAAGGCTCAAAATGGCCAGAAACAAAGAACTTTCTTCTGAAACTTGTCAGTCTATTCTTGTTCTGAGAAATTAAGGCTATTCCATGTGAGAAATTGCCAAGAAACTGAAGATCTCGTACAACACTGTGTACTACTCCCTTCACAGAACAGTGCAAACTGGCTCTAACCAGAATAGAAAGAGGAGTGGGAGGCCCCGGTGCACAACTGAGCAAGAGGACAAGTACATTAGAGTGTCTAGTTTGAGAAACAGACGCCTCACAAGTCCTTAACTGTCAGCTTCATTAAATAGTACCCGCAAAACACCAGTCTCAACGGAGACGCCTCTTCACTGTTGACATTGAAACTGGTGTTTTGCGGGTACTATTTAATGAAGCTGCCAGTTGAGGGCTTGTGAGGCGTCTGTTTCTCAAACTAGACACTCTAAAGTACTTGTCCTCTTGCAGTTTTCAGCTGTGCTAACATAATTGAAAAATGGTTTTCTAATGATCAATTAGCCTTTTAAAATGATAAACTTGGATTAGCGAACACAACGTAACATTGGAACACTGGAGTGATGGTTGCTGATAATGGGCCTCTGTACGCCTATGTAGATATTCCATAAGAAAATCTGCAGTTTCCAGCTACATGTCAGGCTCTGGCCATAGGGAAGCCTTTGGCTCCTCTATTTAGCTATGGTCAGAACTTGACAGATCTAGTATGTCTAGTTCTGTGGTGTTTTGTGTTGGGTCTCCAATTAGAGGCAGCTGCTGTGCGTTGTCTCTGATTGGGGATCCTACTTGAGTTGTCATGTTGTCATGACAACTCAAGTTGTCACCTTGGTGTTGTAAGTACGTCATCCTATGTTTATTAGTTAATTCAGTATATTTATTTGTTTAATTAAAGAATATGTCGAACTACTACTGCGCTGCACCTTGGTTACACACCCTGCCGTTTCCAGCTACAATAGTCATTTACAACATTAACAATGTCTACACTGTATTTCTGATCAATTTGATGTTATTTTAATGGACAAAATTGTTTTGCTTTTCTTTCAAAAACAAGGAAATGCCTAAGTGACCCCACACTTTTGAACTGTAGTGTATATTTCATCATACTATACTTCAATCAAATGTATTTATAAAGCCCTTTTTACATCAGCCGATGTCACAAAGTGCTATACAGAAACCCAGCCTAAAACCCCAAACAGCAAGCAATGCAGATGTAGAAGCACGGTGGCTAGGAAAAACTCCCTAGAAAGACAAAAACCTAGGAAGAAACCTAGAGAGGAACCAGGCTCTGAGGGGTGGCCAGTCCTCTTCTGGCAGTGCCAGGTGGAGATTATAACAATTCATGGCCATTAAGGCCAGTTCTTTCTCCAAGATGTTCATAGATGACCAGCAGGGTCAAATAATAATAATAGTAGTTGTAAAGGTTGCAACAGGTAAATACATCAGGAGTGAATGTCAGGCATTTAGATGCGGTAGACGTCCAATGAACAGGTCAGGGTTCCATAACCGCAGGCAGAAGAGTTGAAACTGGTGCAGCAGCACGACCAGGTGGACTGGGGACAGCTAGGAGTCATCAGGGCAGGTAGTCCTGAAGCATGGTCCTAGGGCTCAGGTCAGAGGTGGGAGAGAGAGAGAGAATTAGAGGGAGCATACCTAAATTCACACAAGACACCAGATAATAACATCAGATTTAACAAACTGACCCTAGCCCCCCGGCACATAGACTAATGCAGCATAGATACTGGAGGCTGAGTTTTAAGGTCACAATCTGAAGTCACTGTCACAACTCAGATTGTGAAGCACAAATTGTTGCATGAAGCTGAAGATTAAGCATTAACATGTGCGCATGCAAAGTAAATCTGTTCCTGATAGCCTGGTGATTGGTTTATGCAAGACGTTACATGTGATTGGCTTATGCAGGACGTTACATGCAAATGTCGGCAAACTGCTTTGGGGAATAGGCTTAAGAGATGACAGATGTTGGGAGAACGGATCCTGCCTTCAACTGATTTGTCTTGTCCATAACTACTCTCCACTAGGCCAAGGAATACCAAGAGGCAGGGCCGGCCCTGGGCATAAGCGATATAAGGGGTCGCTTAGGACCCCCAGCCACTAGAGGGCCCCCGACCCCCCAATTTACTTTAAAACCACAACATTTTCTCTATGCCTCATGGCAAAATGGAGAGAATTACAGGAAATGTAAAAAAATATATATATATCTTTACCATCAAGAGGGGGACCACCAAAAGTTTTACGCCCGAGGAGGGGGGCCTGAAAGCCAAATCTCGCTTAGGGCCCCCAAATAGCTAAGGCCGGCCCTGCCAAGAGGGCAGCAAGTGCCACTTCCTTCACTGATCAGCAGTTGTGGCCTACCTATTGGAGTTCAGTGCATGGAGGTGACTTGAGTGACACAGAATGGACACAGGGGTCTAAAAATCTCCACTGTGTTGGTGAGGTGCAGTAATTCTTGGCATGGAGCTAACATACAACATCACTGAATGATTGTTTCTGTTCAGAAATCCGAACTCAGCTTTCTGAGAGACCAAATGTTTCTGCACAAACCATAAAAACAAAGGACCCAGCAGGATTATTAGATCAGGGAAATTAATTCCTCATGTCAGAGATTGTACAGTACACTGTGGAACTACCATGATAATGCTTACTAATTATATTACATTTTATGTAATACCAAGCCTTAAATGTACTCTCTTGTGACTTAATGGGTCAGTGTCACTTAACAGATCCAACAGAAAACAGGTCACTGTGTTTGACAGAGATTACTCTTTCAATTCTGTCATATGTTGAGGGTTAGGTAATATTTTGTCTTGGAAATACAGTCCACCCTTTATTATGGGGCCATCTTAGTTTATTTACAGTATTATGTGCAATGATATGCCAATTACCTTCAGTCCATAATGTTATTTGAGGGGATTTTTTATGTATTTAATTTTGGAATGTACACTTGCCAAATGCCCAGTCTATATCTTCATCACCTTCTGAGTAGTGCTGAAAAACATTCCAGGAGAGACGGATCCTGGCCAAACTGCTGGCCATCATGGACAACGTCACCCACCCTCTGCATGCCATGGTTATGACGCAGAGGAGCACCTTCAGTCACAGACTGATCCCACCACGGTGTGCCAGAGAGCGCTACAGGAAGTCCTTCCTGCCGGCGACTATTTAATGCCTCACCGGGGTGCCGTGCCGTCGTCAACATAGAACTGGAACTGTTGGGGTGTTAGGACCTAGTTTAACAATTATGCATCCATCCGTGAGTAACTCTGGTCTGTAATCACTCATTCACTAAGGACTTATTGTCACGACTGCTCCCTCCCCTGGGGCGGGCGGCCGAAGAAGGTCGACGTCACCCGAGTACTAGCCACCACCGATCCACTACACAGTTTTGTTTGTCCCGTTCCATTCACACCTGGTTCCCATTTCACTAATTGTATGTTGGTCTTATTCCCTCTGCTCCCCCCTGGTTTTTGTCGGTGATTGTTTCGTGTAGGATGTACTCAGTGTGTGACGTGTTTTTCCTTTTTGTCTAGGTTGAGAACAAATAAAAACGTTTTCTCTAAAGAACGTATCCCGCCTCCCTGCGCCTGCTTCCACCACTCGATACACTCAATCTCTCACACTTATTTATTCATTCAGGTCTGTATATACATATTCATGTACAGTTGTTATATCATATCACGTGCAATATTGTAAGTAATTCTTGGACTGAACTTACGTTGTCATTCACTCAGGAATGCATATTAGTGTCCTGTCAGTTGTATCTTTTTTCATTGCTTTTAGTATAAAGTGCAATATGTGCAGTTGTCTGTAATCTATCTATCTATCTATCTATCTATCTATCTATCTATCTATCTATCTATCTATCTATCTATCTATCTATCTATCTATCTATCTATCTATCTATCTATCTATCTATCTATCTATCTATCTATCTATCTATCTATCTATCTATCTATCTATCTATCTATCTATCTATCTATCTATCTATCAATCAATCAAAGACCTAGTGTTAGGGTTCTATCTACCAATAACGATCTACTTCCAACTCCTATTCTTACATAACAACAAATCACAAATTAACACGATTTCCCTTCTCAATTATACCTGTATTGTATGACTAGCACTAGATAAAGCATGCAACCTTAAAACTCCAAGCTTGCAAAGGTTTTTCAGCTAAATCTGAGTCCTTTCATGTTTGCAAACTGAGCACCATTGATGGATGAGTATGCTGACCTTGTTCAACCCCATGTACAGTAGGTACACACTGCTCTGAACATGTCAGCACACGCCGCTGTCGTCCAGGCTCCTGGATGTCATGGGAAACATGCATACACTGGGCTGTACAGAAGCAAGCGAACAGAAAATAAGAGCACATCAAATAAGAATACACACTTGTGAGAGTTTAGATGCCAATCTAAGGAACGCCCCTTTTTTGGCATCATGATGGTAGGCTGCTATGTCCTGAGGCTCTACAGGCAACATTACTCAATGTGTTGTTAAGGCTTCATTGGTTACATTTTATTTCATATGTATAATACAGCAATCACAATAGCAGGATGCACAAAGGCCCATGTTAGGGGTGTCAAACTTTTTTTTATGGAGGGCTGAGTCTGTTGGCTATGTTATTTCCTTTCCAAATGTCCTATTGTGTCCATTTAAGACCTAGTGAGGTGAGCGGATCAATCAAGTAATTGATCAATCAAGTAAGAGTGAAAAACCACCGCAGACACTCGGCCCTCCATGGAACTAGTATGACAAATGTGGCCTATGTGAATGCCCAGAGTAATAATTGCTTAATTATTAGTTTAATGAGAGTTCTGGGCACAGACCTCTACATAGCCTGGACAGAACAGGTGCTGGTTCAACATAAAGCTTGATAAAAAATATCAGTGCTCCTCTGTTGTATGCAAAGGGAAATTAGCGTCATCCTGTTATAAAATGCCTTACCTGCATTACCTCTGTTTGGGGAGTTGATTTGCTTAGAGTGCATTATAAATTAAAAATGTTCAGTACATAATAGTGTTGTATTGGCGGGCTGTGTCTAAATATGAGTTAAGGAATCCATCTGGCTGAGCATTGTGCTCAGCAGTCATATGTTTGTGTCCCCTGTGTCACACTGCCATGACGTCAGACAGAAGCTGGTTGCACTAGCTTCACTCCCTCTATGACGTCAGTTGGGTTAACTAGGTGCACATTAGATCAAGACCTAAGCTGATAGGAGCTCTGCTGGGGCGGCCAAAACTACAATAAGATACAGTAAAACTTATAACACACTCACACACACCACCACTGTTGACAGACGTACAGTGCTGTCAACAGGTCGCTAGGACTTCGCTCCCTTGGGAAACACCAATACCTTGAGCTGAGTTCAGCACACTAACATGTTAGCCTGCTACCTACTGTACACAACATACCACTAACACCATAACACACATAATGCTAATTGTCTCAGTAGCATTTACAGTTTTTATGCTGTTAATACCATTGCCAGCGATAACAATTTACTTCAAAAAATACTTCTGATTTTCCAATCGATCATCAAAATGTGTACAGAAAATCTGGTCCCGACAGGGCGTCAACCAAAGCTGTTGTCATGAACTAAGAGTCTTGAACCAATCCCCTCTGTTTCAGTTAGCATTACTGGGATGGACAAAAACAATTTCACACCGGTCACATCTGGCCATTCATGTCACTGTGAAGGCCTGCTGAAGACCCACATGACTGGGATCACACTCATAAGCTGTAGTTGCAGATCACAACTTGACCCAATTGATAAGTTGACCCAATGGTGCCACTTACAGTGGATGTGAACCTTGCTACTGGAGATAGTTGAGTTCAAATAAGGGTAATATAATTCAACTCCAGGATTGTGAATTATGGTGGGCACTGAGTAGGCGTAAGTACAATCAGCACTGTGAATGTGAAAAGTTCAAAAGCAACTTTAAGCGTTATCTGGGGAATTGTGCCAAGGCAGAAAACCAATTGACACTCACTGACCCCTTCAAGCCCACAGTGATCAACAGTAAGACAATGCTTTTCTATCTAAACTACACAACTCTCTTATTGTTTTAGTTCGTTTTTTTTCGTCTCTTTTCTTTATTTTTTATTTTGCTACAGTTGAACTATAATAGTTCAGGATTATGGATTTTATGGATTTTATCGCAGCTGAACGTCGACAGGAGTCGTCAACTGTTATTGTTTACAACAGAGCCCAGCTCCTGGATTTAGCCCACGCAGCGCTGCTGCTCCCCAGGGAAAAGTTTGACATTCCGGAAAAAATTGAAAAGACGACGCCGTGGACGTAGGGCGGGATTGAAATGTAAGGCAAAGCGGAGGAGGTTCAAGTACAAGACGGCTATACCATCTATTATTATGGGCAATGTGAGGTCACTACATAACAAGATGGACGAGTTGGCGGGACTTGTTCGTGGACAAAGGATCTATCGTGAAACGAGCCTAATGTTTTTTACTGAGACTTGGCTGAACGACAACATCCCCATACAGAACGTCACTATCGACGGTTTCCAGACCATCAGAGCGGACAGGGATCGCGTCTCTTCCGGTAAGAGTAAGGGTGGTGGGCTGGCTTTATTAGTTAACAACAGATGGTGTCATCCGAACCATATTACTCTTAAGGAAGAGTTTTGTAGCCAGGACATTGAACTGTTAGCCGTTAGCCTGAGACCCTACTATTTGCCGAGGGAATTCACGGCGGCCATTGCTGTTATTGTTTACATCCCGCCCTCGGCTGACGCAAACACAGCATGTGACGTCATCCACTCTGTTATCGCGAGGTTACAGACGTTTCCCAGTGCTTTCTTTGCCATTTCGGGGGATTTTAACCATGCATCTCTCTCTTCACCGCTGCCCACGTTCAAACAGTTTGTGAAGTGCCCAACCAGAAATAATACAACTCTGGACTTGTTATATGCTAATGTGAAGGACGCATACAACTCCACTGCACTCCCTCCCCTCGGTAGATTGGATCACAACCTTGTCCACCTCACCCCACTCTACAGGCCTTTGGTCCAACAGCAGCCTGCAACCACCAGGACCATTAGGCGATGGTCCCCGGAGGCGAATGAGGCCCTACAGGACTGCTTTGAAACAACAGACTGGGATGTGCTCTGTGAGGCTCATGGGGAGGACATCGATGGACTCACTGACTGCATAACAGACTATATTAATTTTTGTGTAGAAAACACTGTACCCACCAGGAAGGTCCCCCCGGGGGATCAATAAAGTACCTATCTATCTATCTATCTATCTATCTATCTATCTATCTATCTATCTATCTATCTATCTATCTATCTATCTATCTATCTATCTATCTATCTATCTATCTATCTATCTATCTATCTATCTATCTATCTATCTATCTATCTATCTATCTATCTATCTATCTATCTATCTATCTATCTAACTGATTCAACTGGTACATACACTACATGACCAAAAGTATGTGGACACCTGCTCGTCGAACATCTCATTCCAAAATCATGAGCATTAATATGGAGTTGGTCCCAGCTTTGCTGCTATAACATCAAGGCTTTCCACTAGATGTTGGAACATTGCTGCAGGGACTTACTTCCATTCAGCCACAAGGGCATTAGTGAGGTCAGGCACTGATGTTGGGTGATTAGGACTGGCTCGCAGTCGGCATTCCAATTCATCCCAAAGGTGTTCGATGTGGTTGAAGTGGCAAGGTTCACATCCACTGTAAGTGGCACCATTGGGTCAACTTGTCAATTGGGTCACGTTGTGATCTGCAACTACAGCTTATGAGTGCGACCCCAGTCATGTGGGTTTTCAGCGGGCCTTCACAGTAACATGAATGTCCAGATGTGACCGGTGTGAGATTGTCTCTGTGTGGGCCAGTTAAGTTCTTCCACACCAATCTCGACAAACCATTTCTGTATGGACCTCGCTTTATGCATAGGGGCATTGTCATGCTGAAACAGGAAAGGACCTTCCCCAAACTGTTGCCACAAAGTTGGAAGCACAGAATTGTCTAGAATGTCATTGTATGCTGTAGCATTAAGATTTCCCTTCACTGGAACTAAGCGGCCTAGCCTGAACCATGAATAACAGCCCCAGACCATTATTCATCCCCCACCAAACTTTACAGTTGGCACTATGCATTCGGGCAGATAGCCCGAAATCCAGATTTGTCCATCGGACTGCCAGATGGTGAAGCGTGATTCATTACTACAGAGAACACATTTCCACTGCTCCAGAGTCCAATGGCGGTGAGCTTTACACCACTCCAGCTGACGCTTGGCACAGCGCATGGTGATCTTAGGCTTGTGTGTGGCTGCTCGGCCATGGAAACCCATTTCATTAGGCTCCCAAAGAACGGTTATTGTGCTGACGTTGCTTCCAGAGGCAGTTTGGAACTCGAGGTGAGTGTTGCAACTGAGGTCAGACAAGTTTTACGCGTTCACAATAACAGCACTTACAGTTGACCGGGGCAGCTCTAGCAGGGCATACATTTGACAAACTGACTTGTTGGAAAGTTGGCATCCTATGATGGTGCCTCGTCGAAAATGACTGAGCTCTTCAGTAAGGCTATTGTTTGGCTGTAGTGCTCGATTTTATACACCTGTCAGCAATGGGTGTGGCTGAAATAGCATAATAATACTTCTCTAATTTGAAAGGGTGTCCACATACTTTCGGTGATGTAGTGTATAACAAGGTTTCCTTGTTTAAATCACTGCCTTCTGTGTCAGTATGGACAAAGGCTTCAGAAATGTGTTCTAAATTAGCCAACTTTGCTAATAACCCTGAGCATTAGCCAGATCTAGTAGACGAGTGTATGATGTAACAGAGCTGTCAGAGTAAAGCCATCACTCTCACAGTACAGCACTTAACTCAACTCAATTCCTGAATTCATTGAGGTCCAATTACTAAAACGGCTAGATGGCCCACTAATCTGCCATGAGACTGTTACAATGGAGAGACAATTAATCTCATCTCCCTATGCTAGCTACAGGGAGAGCATAGAGCAGCTTTACAGACACGAATACCTCCTCTAGAGGTGGGCTGAACCTTGCACACCTTTCACCCTGCTATTTCACCTATATTGTTTACCACACACCATTAAATCAGTGAGCAGAGATACTGTACCTTATCTTGGCAATTACTTTAGTGTCGACTACAATGGGTGAAATACGACAGTAATGTCATTATTTTGGCAGCAATGGACATATTATATCCTCAATCATATTATATCCGATCACTGCACCTGTATATAGCCCTTCTGTAAATAGCCCACCCTACTAACTCATCCCCATATTATTATGTTTGCTCATTTGCACCCCAATATCTCTATTTTCACATCATCATCTGCACATCTATCAGTCCAGTGTAAACGCTAATTTGTCATTATTTCACCACTATGGCCTATTTATTGCCCTACCTTCCTAATCTTACTACATTTTCACATAATGTACATTTTCTATTGTGTTATTGACTGTACGTTTGTTTACAGTTCCTCAAGGAATGCCCCACAGGCAGGATCACCAAGGAGCAATTTGAGGGCATCTAGGCCAGCTTCTTCCCCAATGCAGACCCTACTGAGTACGCACGGCATGTCTTCAGGAGCTTTGACACCAATGCAGATGGTCAACCGGACTTTAAGGAGTACATTGTGGCCCTGCGCCTTACCTCCGGAGGAAAGACCCTGCAGAAGCTAGAGTGGGCCTTCGCCTTACCTCCGGAGGAAAGACCCTGCAGAAGCTAGAGTGGGCCTTCGCCTTACCTCCGGAGGAAAGACCCTGCAGAAGCTAGAGTGGGCCCTCGCCCTCTACGATGTGGATGGAAAACGGAACCATTAGCAAATATGAGATCCAAGAGATTGTTAAGGTGGAAAAAACAAACCATTTCTCTGCGTCTAGTGTGAACAAACGGTGGTGGAGGTGATAAAGTTCCTGAACCAAAATAGAACATAAACACAGACCTTAGTTACAACCAAAAAGTGCAACAAGTTTAATCAAATTAAAAGCAGAACATATATTATTTTTTATTTGGAATATTTCATACATTTGTGAAATTATTAGGTGAATTGTACGTATTCAGTCATCCCGGAAAAATATGATGGGAGAACAATCTTTATGTAGTTTGCATTTCATGAACTGTACTGTATAGTACACATCCTGTATTTTCAATATTTAATCTACATTAGAAAGTTACATGTTTTTCCATTATTGTTTGATTGCTTTACAGTCAATACTCAACATGATCCCCGAGGAAGACCAAAAGGACCTGCCTGAAGATGACCACACACCTGATAAGAAAGACAGCAAACAAAGTCTAGTCATTTGGATTGTGAAGAATTTTCTAAATGTGATATGACGAGAACTTAAACCTGGCATGAGAGACTACTTCTAAATTTTGCACAATTAGACGTATCAAATAAACAGATACAGCAATGACATGTTCTATCTTCCCTTTCCAGACAAGATTGCAGAGAAGGAATTCATTCAAGAAGCGATGGACAACAAGGACATCCTACGGTTGATTCAGTTCAACGAACCCCAGAAAATCAAGGACAAACTGAAGGGAAAAAAATAATAGCCCAACAAAATCTTTATTTTTAATCCTGTAAGACTATTTCAAAGCTTCACCGTTTACAAACCGGTGGATGATCACGTTTGTCCATGAGCCACCTGGGCTTTTCTTACCACTCAAATGACTGTTCCGTACTCTAGAGTTATGGGTATTCTTATATATTTCGTAACGAAATAATGGTTTCCAAGATTCTATCGTCTGCTGTGTTCACTTGCATTCATTAGTTCAATAAATTACTCACTGGGCACACACTGGTTGAATCAATATTGTTTCCACAACATTACGTCAAACCAATAGACGTTGAATTTGACGTCTGTGCCCTTATGAAGGGAATTAGGATCAAGTTAACAATCCCTGTCTTGCTGTTAATCCTATTAGTACGTGAAGGTCAGTTTAGACAAATCCAGGCAGAGGTTTCTTATTAAGGTAATCCGAATGGAATGTGTCTTAAAATGTGCTTAGCAGGACTGAAACCTTGTGCAACGTACAGTATTCAACAGTTGGATAAATGGAAGAGGAGTCTTTTTTTCTTGAATATTGTCGACATTTTGTTGATGCTGTCAGACTGCTGGAAATTATAGAATAATTTCTGTGAAAAAACATAAAATGTGTGAATGTGATATTGATGTAATATCAAATTTTTGTTGAAAGGTTCAACACATTCTAAAAAAAGAGCAATTCAGATGTGCTTTCACAAATTGTCTGCCTGGTCCTGAGGGAATGGGATTTATTTCATGGTTTACTTTCAATAAACAACGCATATATTTACATAGATGGAACCCACAATCTATATGCAATATTAAAGCTGACCTACCCGTAAAAAAAATACAAAATATTGAGCAGCAGCCTGTTCCATACAGTACATTAAACCAGTCCAATAATGAATTCCAGAACAACTCCAATCCTATCTGTCGCCTTTGCAGTGAGCCTGTCCACGCCATAGGGCCGTAGCCAGAAACACAGTATTCCCCCACCTGGCCTATCTCCCTGGCCAATCCACAGAAGGTCGGAGGGGAGGGGATTGACTCTTAAAGCCGGGGCAAAAGGCTGAGTTTCATCTGCTTATTGGGATGAATCCAATTCATTTAAACATGTCCCGGGAACTTGAAGAAAGCCATATGTAAGCCAGTATATGATAATGAAACAAAACCTATTTAAGTCTTGTCAAATCGTATTTCCAAGAGAACAATTTATTGTAGACAAAGCATTCTACAGTATATTCTCTGGACAGATGTCACCAATGATTTGAATTTGAATTCCAGAACAACTCCAATCCTATCTGTTGCCTTTGCAGTGAGCCTGTCCACGCCATAGGGCCGTAGCCAGAAACACAGGGCTTGCCTCGTTCTCTCCTTAAAGCCTGCTTTGGCTCCAAGTAATGCATGGCCTTGTTTCGTGTCATTATTCCCCCACCTGGCCTATCTCCCTGTCCAATCCACAGAAGGTCGGAGGGGAGGGGATTGACTCTTAAAGCCGGGGCAAAAGGCTGAGTTTCATCTGCTTATTGGGATGAATCCAATTCATTTAAACATGTCCCGGGAACTTGAAGAAAGCCATATGTAAGCCAGTATATGATAATGAAACAAAACCTATTTAAGTCTTGTCAAATCGTATTTCCAAGAGAACAATTTATTGTAGACAAAGCATTCTACAGTATATTCTCTGGACAGATGTCACCAATGATTTGACATTTCTTAAAAGATTGGAAACATTGGATTTGATGTACATGAGAAACGGAAATTAAATCAACAATAACAATAACAATAATAATTAATAATAATAATAATAATAATAACAATAACTACAAAATGACTGATTTAGTTTAAGTACATTAACTTCTAACGTAAGAACTTTACCGTAACACATAATATACAACATGGACACATACTGTAGCAGGATAATTTATATGCGTGTATATACTGAATAGATTTTCTGTCTAGAATGTATGTTTAGGTGGATATGTTGCCTAAAGGCTATGCTATTATCTGTGAATAGCGTACTGTATGAAATGTATGGATAAGTACAGGTTCTGATAAGCTTTCAAATGTGACTTGGAGTGTCCAATTGAGCACTCCTATTGGATAAACAAAGTGTACTGTATTATGGATGAACGCAAAATAGCATTGCCAACTCTAAACAATGGTTGACCCGCAAAGTGCCTGTGCAAAATAAATGAATGATTTTAGTATCTGTTGACTATTGTCCTTATGTGAAACACCTTGTATAATTAATTGACAAACAACACGGTACAAACATTTAGTTGGCTGAAAGTGCAAGAGCCAGTTAACAGCGAAATACATCTAGCTTGTATCTACAAATATACACTGACGCACAATAGAACACAACAAGAACATTCCAGGTACTGTTTATAACCTTTAGGCACTAAAAGGTGTTCATTATAACATGGATCGCCGTCATCATTGATCCAAAATAGACTCAGGCCTATGTACCAATCTGCCACATGAGGTGACTTGTGACAGACATGCTGTTTCACAATCCTAAACACGTTACCCTGTTCAACTTTGAGAGAGGTTGTCATCAATTCCTGTTCATGACAAACCTTAATGAGTTGATTCACTCTTGTTCATTGAGCGCAGTAACTTGGAGTACATACTTTCTGTAAACTCATTCCATATACATCGTTATACAGTGCCAAGACAGCCGTCATATTTCTCAAATATGCACTTAACCATCTACAGTAAATTTAAGAAATTTTCCCAAAACATGCATATCTTGACAGGTAAAATGAATTGGCATAAATATGAAAATATATCATATTTAGTCTAGGATATTGCATCATGTTTCATATTCCAGTACCTAAATACAATGAAATGTTAATAATTAGTTGTTCAGATTATATGCCAAAGGTCTGAGGTTTTACAATGCATCCAATCAAAATCCTCAAATACAGAACAATGGAATATCCTTCTTAACAGTGTAAACTTAAAATTTTACAACAGATAAACAATAAATGAATTGTTTAAGCTTGTTTAGTGGCATTCATTATACAGAGTATAATATTGTATTACTGTAACATGCTGGTATTACGCTATCTTGTTTTTCCATTGTAGGTTCAAAAGCACTGCATTGGGAATGCAAGCTTTTCTGCAGTTATCACTGTGATAACATTGTGCTCTTCTGATATCATCATAGACAGTATGTGCAGGCCTCACCTCATCCTGAACGTACGTACTGTACACCTGTAGCTGTAGTTGTAATGTTCTGTGAGAGGCCTGGGATTCTGACAGTATGAAGGTGGCGGTGTTACCCTCTGGCTGCTTGAGGTACGTCAGTGTAGTTGTCTATATGTCCATGTCCACAGGGCGGAGCTCCCCGGTCTTGTGCTCCTGCACCCACAGCTCTCTGTCTTTGGCTGGGTCCACACTCTGAAGCAGCTGATCCACTGGCTCCACCATCTACCAACCAACCAACCAACCAACACACACAGACACACACACACACACGCACGCACACACACACACACACACACACACACACACACACACACACACACACACACACACACACACACACACACACACACACACACACACACACACACACACACACACACACACACACACACACACACACACACACACAGGCTCATATGGACCTTCATCACGCATGAAGCCAACACTGACACATCTCATAGACAATGTATATGCTTAGTGAACTTCTAGATGCTCATACAGGACAATGACATGGCCCTAAACGCTGAGATTCAGCATCTCGTTAGATCTGCAGGTGTTTGCACCTCCTAAATGAGGAGTGCATCTGGGTTCATTCTCTCTGTTCAAGTAAGGCCCTGTGAAGTAGCCAGCAGGGGGTGATAACAGCTGGTGAAGGGGTGACAGAGGTACAGTGATCGAGTTTGGAGGCAGTGAAACCCTTTGATCTGTTTGGCCAGCATTTTCACGACAAACATGCTTGCCAAAAATCTGAGTACATGGCACAAATCCTTTGTATTGGGATACTTTTAGAATTACGCCTAAAAAAAAGTGTATTCTGATGTGATTTAAGCTTTGACATTTTGAAAGTGAAAAACAAAAACAATCTTAAACCAGGAAAATTTAAATTGAGAGAAGAACATAATTAAGGAAAATATAAAACATAATTTGTGAAAGAAATTCCAGATTTTATAGAGCCACCCTTAGATTAGTTTATTAACCATTATTTTACTGTTACGGAACAGCCACTTGTTCTGTAAGGCTGACTCAAGGGAACAGCCACTTGTTCTGTAAGGCTGACTCAAGGGAACAGCCACTTGTTCTGTAAGGCTGACTCAAGGGAACAGCCACTTGTATTGTAAGGCTGACTCAAGGGAACAGTCACTTGTTCTGTAAGGCTGACTCCAGGGAACAGTCACTTGTTCTGTAAGGCTGACTCAAGGGAACAGCCACTTGTTCTGTAAGGCTGACTCAAGGGAACAGCTACTTGTATTGTAAGGCTGACTCAAGGGAACAGCCACTTGTTCTGTAAGGCTGACTCAAGGGAACAGCCACTTGTTCTGTAAGGCTGACTCCAGGGAACAGTCACTTGTATTGTAAGGCTGACTCAAGGGAACAGCCACTTGTATTGTAAGGCTGACTCAAGGGAACAGTCACTTGTTCTGTAAGGCTGACTCCAGGGAACAGCCACTTGTTCTGTAAGGCTGACTCAAAGGAACAGCCACTTGTTCTGTAAGGCTGACTCAAGGGAACAGTCACTTGTATTGTAAGGCTGACTCCAGGGAACAGCCACTTGTTCTGTAAGGCTGACTCAAGGGAACAGCCACTTGTATTGTAAGGCTGACTCAAGGGAACAGCCAATTGTTCTGCAAGGCTGACTCAAGGGAACAGCCACTTGTTCTGTAAGGCTGACTCAAGGGAACAGCCACTTGTTCTGTAAGGCTGACTCAAGGGAACAGCCACTTGTTCTGTAAGGCTGACTCCAGGGAACAGCCACTTGTTCTGCAAGGCTGAATCAAGGGAACAGCCACTTGTTCTGTAAGGCTGACTCAAGGGAACAGCCACTTGTTCTGTAAGGCTGACTCAAGGGAACAGCTACTTGTATTGTTGGCTGACTCAAGGGAACAGCCACTTGTTCTGCAAGGCTGACTCAAGGGAACAGCCACTTGTTCTGCAAGGCTGACTCAAGGGAACAGCCACTTGTATATTAAGGCTGATTCAAGGGAACAGCCACTTGTTCTGTAAGGCTGACTCAAGGGAACAGCCACTTGTATTGTAAGGCTGACTCAAGGGAACAGCTACTTGTATTGTAAGGCTGACTCAAGGGAACAGCCACTTGTTCTGTAAGGCTGACTCCAGGGAACAGTCACTTGTTCTGTAAGGCTGACTCAAGGGAACAGCCACTTGTTCTGTAAGGCTGACTCAAGGGAACAGCTACTTGTATTGTAAGGCTGACTCAAGGGAACAGCCACTTGTTCTGTAAGGCTGACTCAAGGGAACAGCCACTTGTTCTGTAAGGCTGACTCCAGGGAACAGTCACTTGTATTGTAAGGCTGACTCAAGGTAACAGCCACTTGTTCTGTAAGGCTGACTCCAGGGAACAGGTACTTGTATTGTAAGGCTGACTCAAGGGAACAGCCACTTGTTCTGTAAGGCTGACTCAAGGGAACAGCCACTTGTATTGTAAGGATGACTCAAGGAAACAGTCACTTGTTCTGTAAGGCAGACTCCAGGGAACAGTCACTTGTTCTGTAAGGCTGACTCAAGGGAACAGCCACTTGTTCTGTAAGGCTGACTGAAGGGAACAGCTACTTGTATTGTAAGGCTGACTCAAGGGAACAGCCACTTGTTCTGTAAGACTGACTCAAGGGAACAGCCACTTGTTCTGTAAGGCTGACTCCAGGGAACAGTCACTTGTTCTGTAAGGCTGACTCAAGGGAACAGCCACTTGTTCTGTAAGGCTGACTGAAGGGAACAGCTACTTGTATTGTAAGGCTGACTCAAGGGAACAGCCACTTGTTCTGTAAGACTGACTCAAGGGAACAGCCACTTGTTCTGTAAGGCTGACTCAAGGGAACAGCCACTTGTATTGTAAGGCTGACTCCAGGGAACAGCCACTTGTTCTGTAAGGCTGACTCAAGGGAACAGTCACTTGTATTGTAAGGCTGACTCAAGGGAACAGCCACTTGTCCTGTAAGGCTGACTCAAGTGAACAGCCACTTGTTCTGTAAGGCTGACTCAAGGGAACAGCTACTTGTATTGTTGGCTGACTCAAGGGAACAGCCACTTGTTCTGCAAGGCTGACTCAAGAGAACAGCCACTTGTATATTAAGGCTGATTCAAGGGAACAGACACTTGTTCTGTAAGGCTGACTCAAGGGAACAGTCACTTGTATTGTAAGGCTGACTCAAGGGAACAGCCACTTGTTCTGCAAGGCTGACTCAAGCGAACAGCCACTTGTTCTGTAAGGCTGACTCAAGGGAACAGCCACTTGTTCTGCAAGGCTGACTCAAGGGAACAGCCACTTGTACTATAAGTGAAATGGACACATGACTCACACTTTGGTTGAACATGTCAGTTTCATGTCGCAGTGTTGTGTACTGACGTAAATTCTGTCGTATCATCTCCACCCTCTCAACCTCAAGTCTCTCCAGTTCCTGAAGAACAGAGAAAAGACAGCGAGTCAACATCACTGTCAAAACAAAGACTACAAAGAACATGATCAGCTTTTAGTGTTTGTTATCAACAATGATACTATGAAGAGTTTGTTACCATGCTCGTGGTAACCATCTCCTCAAACCACTTGGACTGGGCACGGTTGTACAGGTCCACATTGTGCATGAGGTCATCGCCTGTAGAGAACAGATGCAGAGTGGTCATTCAACACAGTGTGTTTAACAAGTACTGTATGTAATACTAGACCTCAACTCAACATTGAGTTGCTGGTAGACATGTGCAGTTAAACTGATGTAGTTAAAGATGAAATACTACAGCCTTAAAGTACTAACTAGATTAAATGTATGCCCTAAACTAACGTATGCATGAACTCAGTCCCTATGTCTCCAGCAGAGGGCACTCAGTAACCATGCCTGTTGCACTGTGGGACTATCGATGCTAATTCTGCAAAAGCTTGGTTCAAGAAAAGCACAAAGCAAATGTGACCTAGTATGGAAACGTTATTCTACAATTCAGATCAATCTATTAGACGTACATTACAAAGGCCTACTGTAGAAAGGGTGTCAAAAAAACAACCTTAAACAAAACTACGGAGGAAGTTATTTTACAATCCAGCCTCTCCAATAATTGCACATCTCAATCTATATGGAAATGAGGCCAGGGATTTTAATGACATTTGCCTCTGGATAAAGTGATTGACGCAAGGCAGACGTCATCTAAAGGGTGCCTAACGTGAGCTATTCATTAGAACTGTGAACTGAGACTAATTCTCTGAGTGGGAGAGAGGATGAACAAGATGCTGGCTTTTATTTATAATTTTTTTTCATGCTGTATTTTTCCTCTAAAGTGTGTACATAGATATGCACGAAAAAAGTATGATGGAACTATTTGTACCATCATACTATCTGGAATACAGAGAAATGGGAGCCCCAGGCATTGTACTGCATGGCTGATCATAGCCTCATGAATTAAGCATATCCACTATGAACATGCCAACTATGATTCAAAAATGGGTTTGTCTCCTAAGCACGTGATAATGCAATATTTTTCTTTTGTCAGCCTCCTGTCTGAGCTCTCAAGCCCCATCCGTGTCTGACTGGACACCCCTACATTCCCTATCTGACTAAAGCACAGCCCCACCTCACCCCCTCTGCCTCCTACTTGGTAAAACACTGTCTTCTTAGGCAGCATAGTCTGGGAATCCCCTGAGCGTGTGTAACATATCTGCACTGTCCGCACCCCTGTCTCTGCTCCAGATCTGACTGTTTGGGATGCCTGGCTGGTCCGGACGGGACAAGTCCTCCATTGATACCCTTGTTCACTGCAACCAAAAGATTAGCCCCGGGGATTGTGGGTAATGGTCCTCTTCCAGCGTGCTTATTATCCCACCGCAAAAATAGAACTTGTTTCCATGTTGAAATACTACTTGCTCTCTTTTGTTTTCTGGTGTTGTGCCAGGCGGTGCTTTCCTCAACAGAGTTCTCACCCTGTCGGCTACGCCTCTTGCTGCTGATGAAAACACCACCACAACTTTACGAAATGGCCGCACAGCATCACACGGGTAGGCAATTTGCATGCAACGCAAAAGTGGCCTCAAAAGCGCCTTACGCAACACAAGAGCGTCTGCTTAGTGATGCAGGGCTGATTTGTCAAGCGGTGGGTGAATTTGAACGGCTCAGATTTTAAAGAAGAGAGGCAATTTGTCGCCTTTAAAAGTACACTCTGATAAGATACTTAAAAGCACACCTGAGAATGCATGTTCTCTCCTCACTGGGAGCCAAATCTGCACCAACATGCTGGTGTTTCATGAAACTGTGAAATGTGGCTGCTCTACATATGATGTGCTGTGTGTTTAACCCCTGACCCGGGGTTCTCGGACCTGCTTGTGTGGATTTCCGCCGGGCCTTCTTGATGTCCTCCTCGTGTTTGTTCATGTGCTTGATGTCCAGCTGTTGGGTCTTCAGCTCCAGATCTTTCTGCCGGTCTGCCAGGGCTTTACGGGCCTACAGCAACACAAGCATCCGTGTGAATACACAAACAGATCTACTGAACCTACAGCTATTACCACAGTCATTACAGCCCTTTCATGTCGGCTAACTATTTCCCCACTCAAATCCCGCCCTCATCCCTTAATCTATTCTTATTTCACAGGATCTTCCTTCATCTCGTCTGTTTGAGGCAACTCTCCAAGGTCATGGCGGAATAGTGTTGGAAGTGTAAACGCAGCACTTGGCAGCCACACACCGTTAACCCATGACATCTCCTGTGTTAAATGGATGCCAACTGACATGAAACGAAGGGGACATTATGATTTTATGAAGCCAATCGGTTGATTCATCTGATCTGTACGATTACCGTGGAGAGCAAGATAGGCAACAAAAAACAACCGTTTTTTTTAACCTTATAATACCGTAGAATGGTTTCAAAGGTCCAACAGAATAATGCTGTACCACTTCTTCTGACATTAATTTTGAATCATTTCAAGCTTCTCTGGGAAAACCTGAATTGTTGGACAAGGATTGTAGGAAGCTTTGGTTAAGAGCGGTCCATACCTTCTCCACGCCTGCATAGCGGCTGGCCAGCTGCTTCCTGAGGTCTACGATGTGGTGATCGTACCTCTTCAACTCCTTCTTGAAGTTGTCTCTGGACGTCAGCAGGGGCTTCTCTACCTCACACTGGAGCTGAAGAGGTACAGCTATTACAGTTGCAATTGATATTTAATAATGTCATGTAACTACTATATAAATACACAGATTTAGAGTCCTGGTAGGCCTATACAGGTTATATGTGACCTAGCTGCACACGTTAACCTAACCCCATCCAATCAGCCGTGGTGTCTCCGAGCTCAGAGGAGAGGGGATCATGGTGTGCGGCATGTCCGTGGACAGGGGCTCTTCAGAAGACACCACTAATTAGTCAGACAATGGGGGCTATGTAAAGCTTCAAGGCTACATCTGCTTTTTTTTAAGCTTTCTTCAGACCCAGTAGTAATTGCTGCTGTAAACCCCCCCACCCCCCCAGTGAGGAACAACACTCAAGGACGTGATCAGAGAGACCTTGGATTGAACAAAGGAACACATAAATAAACTGACTGCCAACTGAGCTTTCTCTAAGGTCTCCATAGCCCATAGAAATTACATCTTATAATGTTTATTGAAGGTATGAGTGAAGCATGGATATTGTCCACTTCCATGAGTTCACATGGACATTTTATAATTTTCTTGGTCTGTTACAGTACATGCAATCTATAACATGCGATCCATAGCAGGCTACCTTGTTGGAGAACTTGAGGTGGACTTCAGCCTCATCATGACAACTCCTCTTCAGCTGGGCCCAAGCCTCCCCAAGGGTTCTGGGATGGGATCAAACAAGAGACATCAACCAAACTGGACAGAATGGATGGGAAAACACCCAAGAGACATCAACCAAACTGGACAGAATGGATGGGAAAACACCCAAGAGACATCAACCAAACTGGACAGAATGGATGGGCAAACACCCAAGAGACATCAACCAAACTGGACAGAATGGATGGGCAAACACCCAAGAGACATCAACCAAATTGGACAGAATGAATGGGAAAACACCCAAGAGACATCAACCAAACTGGACAGAATGGATGGGCAAACACCCAAGAGACATCAACCAAACTGGACAGAATGGATGGGCAAACACCCAAGAGACATCAACCAAACTGGACAGAATGGATGGGCAAACACCCAAGAGACATCAACCAAACTGGACAGAATGGATGAGCAAACACCCAAGAGACATCAACCAAACTGGACAGAATGAATGGGAAAACACCCAAGCAGCAACCAGGTATAGAATGAATAGTAAGCTATTCTATTAAGTCACTCACCCCTCCTCCTGGGCAGCCAAGGGGCTCTGGGAGAGCTTGGAGAGGTTTTTAGAGTATTCCTCTTCAATCTTTATCCTACAACAGACAAAGACAGCCATGGGCCTTGTAAAGTATGGGACTCGAGGGAAGACCAATCGTTTTTTAATAGAGGGGAAAAATGTTTAAAAGCTAACAGAGTTTCAGAGGAACATTGGGGATTGGAGACAGTGTCCTCCAGTACATCACCAACACCCAAATACATATAACACTGTGGCAGAAGCCTATTATTCTATGCTGAGAAAATATCAAACAATATCCTGTAACAACAGCCTGGATATGAGTTAATGCACTTTCCTGTGGAAAGGCCAGAGTAGAAAGGCCAGAGACGGGAATGAGGTGATGCAATTTACTCATGGCCACCCTGAGGGCGACTCAGAAAGGCCAGCCATATTTATGTGACATTCAAATATCCCACAAATACCCATTAACCATACACATCTGAGCAAACCTGTCCTCTATGGAAGGTCACGAAGGCCATTCCAAAGACATGGATATGGCCAGAATCTGACATCACAATTTATTAAGGTCAGCTGGCACACTGAACCAATGAAGAAAGGTCAGCCCTGAATTAGGATTTGGGGGAAAGGGGAAAAAGTGGAAGTCCACTTAATTCTCAGTTTATTGAGTCATTGGGGACTTTTGTTGTGGGCACAAAGTGGGGCCTCTTGCTTTGCTGAAGCCTATTGAAAGCATATGTTTAGGATGTCCTCCGTATGTACGTCTACAACTTAACGTCATAGACCTAGTGCGATACAACACATTTATCTGAATTCAAATGTGTATAGGGATGATATACCTGGGGCCAGGTAGCCTGGCGGTTAAGAGGGTTGGGCCAGTCCCTGAGTCGACTAGGTGAACAATCTGCCGATGTGCCCTTGAGCAAGGCACTTAACCTTAATTGCTCCTGTAAGTCGCTCTGGATAAGAGCGTATGATAAATGAATACAATGCAAATATACAAATAGATACTATATAGTGGAGCCAGGTTGTCAAGAACAAAATAAACCATGCACGAAGATAACAAAACGATAATATCAAGAGAACTCTGTTTCACCCTGATAAGACACGACAAACAGTCCAAATAAGATTAGAATAAAAAAGCATGACTATGTTGTGTTACCTCTCCCGGACGAACTCAGCCATCTCTTTCTGAATCTGTTTTCCCTTCAGCTGTTTCTGTAGAAGCACCTCAAAGCCGCCCACAGAGGGGGTCCCCTGGGGGTCCTTCCTGTCAGTCTAAGCGAGACGATGGAGCATCACTAACACACACAGACCAATACAGCCACGGACTTCATTTCATGGAGAAAATGACATTATTTATGTGTGGATGAGTGTATGAGTCAGAGAACTACATATGTATGTGTCAAGGAGTGCATGCGTGCGTTGGTGGGTGCGTCATTTGCATGTGAGTTATGTGCGTGTGTGTGTGTGTGCATGTGTCTAAGGAGCAGCACATCCCACTATGTGTAACAGGATGTGGAAGCGACAGGGCGTGATATGCTGGTACCATGTGAACCAGAGGTGACAGATTAATTTCACACAATGAGCTTGATCTGTGAGCTGAGTGGAGCACATTATGCCAAAGGAAACATAGACACAGAGGAAGCTGAACAAGAACATCCATCCAAATCACAGTTCAGTGAAAATAGGCTTCTGTTAAAATCATGTTCATAGACACATGAGTTGGCGTTTAATACGACCGACCAAATCTACATTATTGGATTCAAAGTCATATGGAACAGAGCTGAGATTCCTATAAACATAGGAAGTAGGGATCTTCCTCTATGAGCTGGATAGTGGTTTAGAGACGTCAGGCTCTATCTTACCCAGAAGTAGTCACAGTAGCTCCACTCGTTAGGCTTCAGTAGCTGCTGCTCTGGCTGATCTGGCGTCACACTGGGCACCGGGAAGGTGACGCAGTTGATCTGAATGCAAAAGATAGGAAGACGAATTCAAGAGAGTGAGAGAACAGTGAGAGAGCTTTCTTTGAGACATCAGAGGAAGAGGAAGAAAGAAGTGAGGAAGAGGAGGAGGAGGAGGAGGAGTTGGCTTATTGGCTTCAACTCTCAGGAATTACTGTGGGAGAAACGCAATGGTTAGAACAGACATCAAAGGTGGAATTTGTGGGAGCTTGTCATTTGGCGACAAGAGGCTCGGGCTGAGTCTGTGTCAGGAGGACGGGAGTAAAAGTCAGAAATGAGTAAATACTCTCAGGGGGTGTTGGTCATCAAGATGGTGACGCAGAGAACCCTCAGAGAGAGGGAGGGAGGGAAGAAATGGAGGGTAGAGGAGGGAGATAAAAGATGGGGGGCACAAACTGTCCAGTCCTTTCACTTATCTGTGATAAACAACACCATAACGGAGAGAAAGACTAGTAATACAGAGGAAACAACCACCAACAACCCAAACCACTGTAGAGTGGAGTCACAGCTAACAGAGGAAACAACCACCAACAACCCAAACCACTGTAGAGTGGAGTCACAGCTAACAGAGGAAACAACCACCAACAACCCAAACCACTGTAGAGTGGAGTCACAGCTAACAGAGGAAACAACCACCAACAACCCAAACCACTGTAGAGTGGAGTCACAGCTAACAGAGGAAACAACCACCAACAACCCAAACCACTGTAGAGTGGAGTCACAGCTAACAGAGGAAACAACCACCAACAACCCAAACCACTGTAGAGTGGAGTCACAGCTAACAGAGGAAACAACCACCAACAACCCAAACCACTGTAGAGTGGAGTCACAGCTAACAGAGGAAACAACCACCAACAACCCAAACCACTGTAGAGTGGAGTCACAGCTAACAGAGGAAACAACCACCAACAACCCAAACCACTGTAGAGTGGAGTCACAGCTAACAGAGGAAACAACCACCAACAACCCAAACCACTGTAGAGTGGAGTCACAGCTAACAGAGGAAACAACCACCAACAACCCAAACCACTGTAGAGTGGAGTCACAGCTAACAGAGGAAACAACCACCAACAACCCAAACCACTGTAGAGTGGAGTCACAGCTAACAGAGGAAACAAAAACCAACAACCCAAACCACTGTAGAGTGGAGTCACAGCTAAACACAGCCAGCACACAGACTGAATACACGCCGTCTGGTCCACAGCTAAACACAGCCAGCACACAGACTGAATACACGCCGTCTGGTCCACAGCTAAACACAGCCAGCACACAGACTGAATACACGGCATCTGGTCCACAGCTAAACACAGCCAGCACACAGACTGAATACACGCCGTCTGGTCCACAGCTAAACACACCCAGCACACAGACTGAATACACGCCGTCTGGTCCACAGCTAAACACAGCCAGCACACAGACTGAATACACGCCGTCTGGTCCACAGCGTCTTCAATTACTCTTAGAGGACTGCTTGTAATGTTAACCATCTGTAACCTCTCCCTGCTGGCACAACAACATGCCCTATATCTATCCCATACTGCCAATGCTGTCCCAGCAGACTACATGGACATCCAGACATGCTGAATCTCAGATGCACAAATACGTATTACATGTTCACTGCTTGGCTAAACCACACAGCATGACAAGGAAAAAACACACTGTGCAATAGTTTCAAAAGGTACTAAGATTTCTACTAGCTGATTACTATATTTGCTTAGTTAACTATGACATTGTTTGAAGCTTTGTGTTGCAAATCATTGAGCCTATTGAGAGTTGAAACTATTTACAATTAGGGAGAGATTTAGAGAACCATCTGAGAAGAAACAGGGAGCAAGCCCTAAAACCTATTCTTAATCTGTAATTCTTTCCTGAAGGCAACCAGCCGTCTGCAGTGCAACAAATCTCCAGCTCCTGCTTGAAAGCAGTTGTATCAATGTCTTGAGATACATGATCTTCTCCCAATCAGTTGTATCAATGTCTTGAGATACATGATCTTCTCCCAATCAGTTCTATCAATGTCTTGAGATACACAATCTTCTCCCAATCAGTTCTATCAATGTCTTGAGATACATGATCTTCTCCCTTGGACAGCTACTGTATTATGTACACACAGACACACACACACACACACACACACACACACACACACACACACACACACACACACACACACACACACACACACACACACACCTATAAGTCTGCATAACATGCATGCTTCCTCACACCACATAGGATACAGTTGTAGAAACACAGACATAGAAGTGTCGTAGACTCTTTCTAATCTACGCAACTCTACTCAGCGTGGCTTACATAGTTGGTGGAGCCCAGTCTCTTTGTTCATTTTCTGCCCGAGAGATCACACTGATCGTCATGGACACCAGATTCTCCACAACACTGACTCGCAGGGTCATAACTTATGAATGATACACATGGTGTATGGTCCTCCCTGTAGTTTAGAACAGAATAATGACACTTTCCCCCAACAGTAGAGTGTTGACAAGTGCCAGGTGGCCTAATCAACCAGAGGGAATCTATCCTGTACCTGCATTCATTATACAGTCATGTCTACCCTAAATGCTGAGGTAAATGTAGAAAGATTAATTTATTGCCTGGACATTTAACAATTGTGAGCTGGACCTCACACATTGGAATGGTTTCGCTCTGCTGAATAGACATTAATATCCCTGACAGCTTGGAAAATAACCCATGCTTAAAGACATAAAACACAGGGTGTCACGTCAACACATAAATCTCTAGCCACCTTAGCTAGCACTATCAGAAAATAAACCTTTTCCCGGCACGTACACACACACACACGCACACGCACACCACACACACACACACACACACACACACACACCAGCAAGCTACAAACACACCTAAAACCCCTTTATTCTAGGCAGAGTATTGACTGTCTCCACCACTACTGAGACTGTAAGGTGCTCAGCCACTGTTGCTAAGCGACAAATTACTTTTGCTGTAAAGCCACAATCCCCCATAACAAAAGGCTCCAAGACGTCCTACACTATTCTCAGTATGCTGTGGCTTCCTCCAGCTCTGTGTTCACTCATTAATTTGATGAGTGACCGCTTTGGTAAAACATTTTTTATAATAATCAAAATAACCCAGTCTTCCAAACGACACCAGATGAGCATAGTAACAAGTCAATCAGCACTTGAGTGAGA